>JAWZYT010004759.1:17500-127485 GCA_034508575.1 Petrolisthes manimaculis
TTGTATGTGGAAATGAGTAGAAGCAGTTGGCAGTAACAGGACCCCATGTACTTACTTTCTAGTTCACTTGTATACGGTATCCCCTAATGCACAGTTGTATTCGAAAGTCATGCTTGAAGTCTCTGATAATGGGTAGAAGCAGTCATGAGCAGTAAACAGGACCCCACTTTCTATAGTTCACTTGTATACTGTATCCCCTAATGCACTGTCACATTCTATAGTCATGCACGCCAGCTGCTTCCAGAGGTCACTGTAGGCTAATCGCTTGGTGTGTGGTGTAGAATGCCAATATAGTTTTCATCGTGCATGCATGACTGTGCAGCATAAGCCCATCTAGATTTCCCACGAAGACCAGCCATGTTTGTTTTGTAAAATGACAACAAAAACTCAACACACAACAAGCCATGCAATTTCAAATGACCCTTGGAAAAAAATAAATGGTGTTCATAGAGAGTATATAATATCCCTAAAGCGAGTACACTTGGAGAAGACATGGCCAGCGAGCCCCTCATGCATAACAGGTCTATTACAGTATCATTCTCCCTGGAAAACATGGAGGTGCGGGTAGTGTTATGGGGCAATCTACAGGGCCCCTGGTATATCTCGCTTCTCATTTGTATTCATATGGACTGAAGGGGAAAAAAGGCTGTACACCGTAGCGTATATACGGTCACGAGGAATAGTTAGTTGAAATGTACTCATGGTAGTGTAGGGGGAGAGGGAGGGGGATGAGGGTAGGAACAGTGAACAGGTACAGCTCTAATTATGAACCTATGTGTGAGGAGAGTGTCAGTCAGTACATTATATCCTTAACCACACCATATGACAGAAACAAACAAACAAACAGAAAAGTATGATCGATGGTTCTATTCAGGTGCAGTGTGCATGGTAAAGGCAGTGTTTATAAACTTCCTCTCTCATTTCCTCATACCTTCTTTACCTAAACCTTCCACCTCTAGTAATTGTAAGATTCTGTAGCTTCTTCTACTAAATACATAATACGGAATGTTACGGATGAGATCAATTCAAGGGAGTGAACGAGAGGAAAAATATTGGTCAGAAATGTGGCGAGTGGAATGAGAACAAACAAACCTTGCATTCATTATTATTTTTTTTTTTTCAGATTGTTACTTCATTTGGACACACGCCAGGGATGGTAGTGGCCTCGACGTCAAAGTACAGTAGGTGAGTACTGACTCTTCTTTATTTTTAATGCATTTGAAGAAACGCCCGTGGATCTGAAAAAGAGAGAGTACTTTATAGTAGCAGTAGTAGTACTAGAAATAATGTTTAAACGCCTCGAAGTACTATTGATTTGTTCATAATTATGATAAATTTGTTCCTTTTACATGTTTCTATCCGTGTAGAATAACCATAGGAAGCAAATATTTCTAAGCTGCTTCTAGCTATGATATACGCTCACAGTAACAGCAAAGAATTTAGTAGGCAATATATACAAACAAGCAATCACGTTCACATATCATCACCAGGCAAACGGAGGTATAAACGGAGATATAACATACAACCAAGATCTTATAATATTTACATAAGAACGTATGTACGTGTACCCTCACATTGTGAATCCTAAACACACACACGTACACACACACACACACACACACACACACACACACACATATATATACACACACACACACACAATGGAGAATCCTTTGGGTCCACATCTAATCAAACAGGTGAATAATAAATCATGAGAGGTTATCATTTGACTGGAGAGGATGGGGAAGGGAGAGGGGACAGAGGCGGATAGGGGACGAGTAAGAGAGAGAGAGAGAGAGAGAGAGAGGGGGGGGGGAAGGGAGATAGACAGACAGTCAGACAAACAGAGGGACCGATACGGAGAGAACAAGGAACACAGACAGACAAACAGAAAGAGAAAGAGAGAAATCTTGTTCTTTCGGTTTATGGCCCAGACGTTTGGGCTTAGAGTTGGCCTACGTTACTCACAAGTCACTTACGATACAGGGAAATAAGGAGTTCATAAGGTTTTCTTTTTTCTTTGCTAGGGAAGATCACGTTCTTTTATATTGCATCCTATTATTTCCCTGAACCATGAGAAACTTTGGACTTGTGCCCTTCGCCCGGCCTATACTGTAGCTCCAGTGGAAGCCTACGTTATCAACAAAGCCACAAAACACTACAAGGTCAGGGAGAGCAACGCGTGTCTGGTGTTGCTGATGTTGTTGTATACACTGGCTGGCTGTCACAAGTCCATCAATGTTATTATCTTGTCTGCGGATGTACATTATTTTTCTCTCTCTCTCTCTCTCTCTCTCACGCAGAAGGAGAGAGAAAAATATAATAAGAACGGAAAAAGGGGAGGAGAAAGAGAGAGAGAGAGAGAGTGAGAGAGAGACCAATAAACCATCCATATTAGGTGAACTACAAGGAAACTCACTCAGTCCCCTCGCTGACCCCAAGAAAGATTAATGAAACAGATAATTGAAAAGCCTCCAGCGGGAAAATTATGACCCCGAGATTGTGGGAGTCTGGGGGGAAAGAAATGGATGGTAGTGGTGATGGTGGTGCATGGTGGGTGTGCAATGGGATACTCTCTTGTGGTCTAATTTGTGGGCTACTGATTACCCCAAACATTGCCAGAAAACAGACCAGCTAAGTATACGAGTAGGGGGATTCTGTTTCATGGCACAGATGGAGGAATCAGTAGACTACCGAAGTGTTTATGGTATACTCTCCTGTGGTCAAACTATGCTAGTAAACAATAAATCTCAATGATAATGATTGTGGATGTGTTTCGTGGCAAAGCTTAAGGGGAAATTCTCTCGTTGGTGAATTGGAAGGCTAGTGATTCCTCCAAAATAAGCGGCGAAACAGATCTTCTATTAGTACCATTGAGGACGTCTGTTTCCTGGCATAGAGTGGAGGTTCCAGGGACAGTCCTATTTACTAGCAAGAAACCCTCCCTTAATGGAATAAGTAGCACAAATTTACCCCAAAGAATGTATCCTCTCCAGTAACCTGTGATTTTTCTCCCTATTTTTCCCCCATCTCCTCCTAACACGACCCTATCCAATCTTCCTTAAGCAGTCGTAGTAATGGATTTCCTTGCTGTATCTTTCCTTAATGAAGAGGTCATTCTATTACTAACTTTGCAATCTTGCATTCTTCTTTCTCCCTCAATTCTCTGTCTCATTTTCTTTCCTCGGTATTTAAAGAGATAATATTATTTTAATGTGGAGGGAAAGCTGGCGTCTTCCTCGTTGTCTCGGATCATGATTATCCGGGAGAAATTATTATTATTATCATTACTCTCGAGGTGAAAGACAGTCTGACACGCTGGTGGCTCCAGGAATGCCGAGGGAAAATTGAAATAACAGGCTCCAGCAACCGTAAAGGAATAAAACGCAAATAATCACATGACTAAAAAATAATAACATAACTAAGAAATAACAATATAACGGAAAAACAATGACATAACCAAATAATGATCACGTACTTGAAAATAATGATCACATCTTAAAATAATTACATAAGATGTTTATAATCACATGAGTAAATATTAATCACATAACTAAATAATAATCACCTTCCTAAAGAAAAATCACTTTACAAAACAATTAGTGTCATATAACTGTAAATCTAATCACAATACAATAGTTAAACAAGACATCATTCGATGGCAACACCGCCCCTTAAAAGATGCCAGCGACCACTCGCCCTTTGCTATCTTTATTTTTTTGTGGCCTTAACCTTTGACCGATTTTGCCCAAAAGTTAATCATTTTGTTTTATGATGAATATCTATCAATACAAAAAAAATGAACATCATACGGCTAAACCTGTGGACGCTAGACCATAAACAAATACACGAACAGATAAATAAATATCCGGCACCGAATACAATACACCCTCCTTTCAGGGCGGTGTAATAATATGCAACGATTAATGCTAGAAGATGGAAGGTAATTCTGAAAAGAGAGATAATGTAAGAGAGACTTGGTAGCTGCGGCAACTTCAATAATCATTACCGAGTAGAAAGTTGAAAGGAAGGTAATATTATTATCGATTGACATAATTCCGGATAAAAAAAAACACATGTATATAATTGTTGTTTCATCTCCCTTAATCCAGTCAGTAAGGATTATAATACAGTCATATCAATCTGTGTAAAAATTGGAAGGAGTATAATGAAGTCATGTAAATCTCTGTGATAAAAAATAAACACGACTGAAAAGCTTGTATTGCAGTCAGGTTAATCCCTACCGAGAAAATGGAAGAGAAAGCAATTGTCATTTTTATATCTATGCATTCAATTGGCAAGAGAATACAGTGTAATCATTTAAAGGGAGATTCTCTTGTTGGTGAATTGGAAGGTCTGTGATTCCTCCAAACTATGCCACGAAACAAAAAATCCCTGATTAGTACCATTGAGGGCGTCTGGTTTGTGGCATAGTTAGGAGGAAGCAGTAGCCCTTCAATTCACCAATAAGAGAATATCCCCTTAAGGTCTCGTGTGGAAAGAAAGAAGCCACCAATGAATAGAACATAATCACTTTAATCACTGAGGAGAAAACTGCAAATGATATTATAAAAATCACGCTACATTAACAGAATTTCTCGGGTGTCTGGGGGGAGAATAGACAGAGAAGACTATTATATTCCTTTAAAGACAGCCAAGATAATCATGTTGACTACTATTGATTCCTTCCCCAACTGGCTACGGAATACAGGCCTTCCCATGCAGTAGGACTGTTGTATTGTGGTAGAGTTTAGGGGTATCTGTAGCCTCCGAGTCGCCCCTTTAATATACTCTCCAACAACACACACATTGATACCAGCACAGTGTACAGCTGCAGGAAAAGATTTCAATATACATTCGTAATATCATTCGTAAACATGTCTAGTAGTAAATTTCATTGGGATCCCTTGTCGGTTTTTCGCAGCAGTTTCTATTGGGTTGTTAGCACATTTTCGCTTACCAAAGCAATATTGTCATAAGAGTACATGAAAACAAAGGTTATACATTTATATTATCAGTTTGAGTCACTTATATATCGAGAGGACATGGATATATATATATATATATATATATATATATATATATATATATATATATATATATATATATATATATATATATATATATATATATATATATATATATATATATATATATATATATATATATACTTCGAGTTACGTCATGTTACGTCATACCAATACCTGTGCCTGGTGATGATGATAAAGAATATAATATTATATGGGTTTTGAATGTAGGTGAAACCATTTTCGAGTTATAAGAGGACAAACAGAAACGGTTTACCAATTTATAGTACAAATTCTACCTGAATCATCATTATGTGCATCGAAACTTCTGAGTGCAGTTGTACGAGTCTTGGCTTGACCTTTGCTATCACAGGTTTACTACACTCCACTTCAGGTGTCGCTCTCATAAAGGGAACTGGTCCGGATTCCTGTCTATAATGGCGTATAATTCTGCGGCCTTCACATCTGTTTCTTTGTTTATCTTCTCACCTCCTCTCAGCTGCTGCCTCTCCATCATCCCCAAGTGTTGTCGGTATGAGGAGAGTCAGTGTGTTAGTTGTATCATATAGAAAAGGTTAGGCTGGGGTAAACTAGTATATGTTACATTAGGAAGATTTAGGGTAGGATAAAGTAGATTACATTGTAGCGTCACAGGAGAGAGAGAGAGAGAGAGAGAGAGAGAGAGAGAGAGAGAGAGAGAGAGAGAGAGAGAGAGATGGATGTATGTATGTGTGATTGAACCTGCCACTGTGTGTGTGTGTGCGTATGTATGAACCTGCCTGTGTGTATGTACGCGGGTGTGTGTGGGTGTTAAGCTGTGTGGGTGTGTGTGTGGGTGTGAGTCATTGAGACCTTTATATTCCCCCCCTTTGGTTGTGTGTATAGTGGCGCCTCCCTTACTGCACCCTTCGTCTCTTCTCAATGGACACCACAATTAAGCCATTTATAACCACTATCTACATAATTTAGTGCATAATTTAGTGGGCATTGGTGTACCCGACTCTCTTTTGTAATGGTCCGTGTAACAAAAAAAGAATAAAGAATGAAAATGGCACTAATGAATTTTGCGGCGGCCAAGTTCTTAATCTGGAGCTGTCAACCACGCCGGTCACTTCAATTATGCCATCCTTTTGTACTGTTGTCACTCGGGATGCTACAATCGACAACAAAAGTAATGTCGCCTCACCCAACACTTCTTGAACGATCATACAATTGATAACTAGAATGGCCCTCAACCCAACGCAAACCCTGATGTCAAAGGTTGAGTAAAGTGAACGATCATAACAACCCATAACAAACCTCAAGTGGAAGTGTGTAAAGTGTATGCATTCTTAAACTTGAAAACATTAAAGATTAATTAAATATAAATTGAGACAAAGAATCGCCGTGACGGATTTGGTAATATCTGAGACGAATTTAAATTGTATAACGTAAAGTATAATGAAACCAGGACCTCGACGAGGAAAACTCCATATGGAATATACTTTAGGAGATAGTTGTGTTTTATATAGTTTAGGGGATGGATGCATAATAAGGATGGCGACGGAGACTACTGTATTATATTTGACCGCGACTGTACATATGAAATAGTTTTTGTTGACAATAGTATCGTATTATGACGGTAGGAAGAAGTTTCAGTGGTTCATTATACTTTGATCGGGAACCCAGCACACTTCTCACCAACCCAGCAGTGGTCAACACACACTGGTGAGGGAAGATGTGTTGATGAAAAACCACCCAGCATACTTCTTAACTACCCAGCAACACACTAGTGAGGGCTGGTTCTATCCAGAAATGAGGAATCTGGCATCCTCTACCACACCCTGGCCTGTTCTGTCTTTCTCCCTTACTATTTCTCATTTCTTCTGGGCAGCCAACGAGATCGCCCGATTGGGTGGCACAACAAGGAAGACTACAGACGATGGGAATGTTGACTCACAGCAGTCCCCTCGTCTGTTGACTTCGAAGAAACAAATCTCACTATTATCCTGAGTCCCATTTGGGGGTCTGAGCATCTGTACTGCTTCGGTCAACCAGACTCGAGACTGCTCGGCCAGACAGTCTGCGAAACAACAACAACAACTACTACTACTTTGATCGGGATGAATTAGGAGGACAGCTGACACCTTCAACAGCACAGGGAAAGAAATTACCACAATCCCAGCCTCTTTGTGTGTGTGTGTGAGAGAGAGAGAGAGAGAGAGAGAGAGAGAGAAAGAGAGAGAGAGAATATTTGTATTTGTCTATGTAATTATGTGGTTGTGTGTGAGTATGAGTATGTCTGTGTTTGTGTGTCCCAGCGGCTGGTTGTTGTAGCCGCCGTCACTACACACAGATGCTATTTGTCCCAAGCATCATCGAACTTTATTGTGAGTCGAGTACAAGAAAGATGGTTGCTTGGTGGAGGAGGAGGAGGAGGAGAAGGAGGAAGAAGAAGAAGAAGAAGAAGAAGAAGAAGAAAAAGAAGAGGAGGAGGAAGAGGAAGAGGTGTAGGAGGTTATGGGTGTGGTGGTAATGGTGGAGGAGGAAGTGAAGGGGGAGGTGAAGGAGGAAAAGAAAAAGGTGGAAGAGGGGGTCAGTTAGTAGATTGAAGGAGAAAGAGGAGGAGGAGAAAGTAAAAGAGGAGGGGGTGAGTTCCTGGGTAGAAGAGGAAAAGGAAGAGGAATGAAGAGGAGGAGGAGGAGGAGAAAGAGGAAAGATGAGGTGGTGGGTAGAAAAGAAGTAAGAATAGAAGGAAAAGAGGAGGAGGAGGAGAAAGAGAAGAGATGCGGTTGGTGGGAAGAAGAGAAGTGAGAATAGAAGGAAGAGGAGGAGGAGGAGGAGGAGGAGAAAGAGAAGAGATGCGGTTGGTGGGAAGAAGAGAAGTGAGAATAGAAGAAAGAGAGGAGGAGGAGGAGGAGGAGGAGGAGAGAGGAGGGTCTGTGAGCTCGTTAGTGTCATATGATAATCAGTCAAGTTGATCTCTCTATCGGCAACAATTCATCTCTCCTTCTGATCGGCCCATTCATATCGGATCATTACCATAAAGCACTTGACACAGAAGGACATATACCGAGTGTTGGGTGTCATCATCATCCCTCATACTCTTGTCTGTGTCTGACTTCGAGATCTGTGTGTGCTTGGGTTTGTTTGTTTGTGAGTGTGAATGTATGTATGTTTTTTTTGTGTGTTTGTTTGTTTGTTTGTGTGTATGTGTGAATGCGTGTATATAATTTTTATTATTATTATAATTGTGAAAAAAATATTGGGGTAGCAAGGCCTCCCATTATCAATATATAACTTGTGTAATAAATATAACCTATGTGTAGTTTGTACCCTTAATTAAAGAATACTCAAACAAACACAAGTAATATTAATGATTCTGTATTCGCCTGTCCAGCTAATGAACAGACGTAAAGAGGTTAAGGGTACAAATGAAGATAATAAAGATGTAACTGTATGAAAGGTGTAAATGGAGATAATAAAGATGTAACTGTATGAAAGGTGTAAATGGAGTTAATAAATAAGGAAGGTTTCATGGAGGAAAGTTGACCTGATTCACTTACCACCCCAGAGTAAATAAATACACGACTCCCAAGACCTCATAACCAACACGATGCAAAGAGAGAGAGAGAGAGAGAGAGAGAGAGAGAGAGAGAGAGAGAGAGAGAGAGAGAGAGAGAGAGAGAGAGAGAGAGAGAGGGGGGGGGGAGGTCTGTGTAGCCATGTGTGTTTATAATAATATGAACCTGACTGTATGTGTATTTGTGTTTATGCAATGCCTACATAGAGTTAGGTATGATATTTTTTCATAAGAATGTTGTTGTATTGGATTTAAAGAATATAGAAAATATAGCATAACGTAGGATAATATAAAATAAACAATATGAGAAAATGTATAGTATGTTACTTTTAATATTGACAGAGTATTTGTCTCCCCTTCGTGTTAACTTTATCTAACAATACCAACTAAAAGGAATGATTAACGCCGAGTGAAACCAGATGCGACCTCCTTGTCTTGTGCACCTTGGCTCGGCATCTCTAAGTAAGTCTTTAAAAGTACAGGATATACATTTGTTACATATCCTCCTGTGTCATTAGTTTTCTCGCTATCGAAGTACCTGACAGAGACAAACACAGCGGACCATTGTCTCTGGGGTGTCTGGTGTTACGAGCAAGACGGAGATATGTGACAGGTGAGAGGGACTTTTCAATTAGTGGTGGCGTATCAACCAACACCCAGGTGGAATTAATGGGTTTATTTATTTCCACCCTCATTGACACGCTTCACCTGTGACTCATTATCTCGATTAACCTTCTCTCGTTCTCATACGTTCATCCATATAGTATTAATTCTCTCACATAATAATTTCCACCTTCCTTCACATGTTCCACCTTCGACTCATTCTCTCGATTATCCACCTTTCGTTCCCTTACATTCATCCCTATAGTATTAATTCACACACATATTCATATTTTCTCATCTTCCATCTACTCATTTATTTCACCTTTCTGGTTTGTCCATCCGTATCCTTAGTCCTATTCATGAGACCCCTTGATCCCAGCTAACAGGACGATGAAGAAGACATGCATACACATTTTTACGTTATATTAGTTGCTCCCATCAAGTTTTACGGGAATAGTACAGTGTTAGTATATCTGGAGCAACTGATTCCTCCTAAATATTCCAAGCAACAGGACACAAGTACATTTGTTAATCTGCTCCTGTTTCCTGGAGAAATCGAGGCGCTGTAATATTCCAAAAGTATACTGTCCCCTTAAGCTTGGTACCAGATGTCTTACGACTTGCAGTTGGATGAGTGTTTGGTAAATAGTATTGAATCCACATTTGCTTCGCCCACTCATGTCGAATAACAAAGAATGATATGATACTTACGGCATATATATACAAAAACCAAACCACAACAGGATGTTTTCTCTAAGATATATAATACGACTTTTTTAGATGTAAAATAAACACTCATTAATAGCATTTTTAACGATGCATAAATTCCCTTGCAATGATCATTTACGTCAGTCGCCTTTGTGGTCTCATTCACATGGCCTCGAGGGCGTTACGTCTAGCATGAGGGGACACTGATTCCTCTAAAGTGTGCCACGAAACAGATCCCTTATAAATAGCAGTGAGGTCTTGTGTTTCCTGGCTTAGTTTGGTGTAATCAACAAGAGACTCTCCCCCTCAAAATTGCTCCTGATTAGAGAAAACAAAACCTGCAGCTGTTACTCTTATACTCCAGAGAAAAGTTCCTCATTGTGTTTATTAGAGATGTTCAATTCTGCGTTCTCTTTTCTCCTTATGGTCGGCTATAAATAACAAAAATTGCAAGGCTTGTGTGTAATAGCAACTCCACGATTTCCTCTTGTTGTCTCTGTACACTACGCCTCCTACATCAGGTATCGAAGGTTTTATGGCGAGCAAAAATAACCCGTATGTGGTAGTCTCATGAGGGGGGCGTGAACCACGGATTTGTATACCACTCTTGCCTCTCAGACTTGATATTATTATTATCTTAACAACTTCATTATTAGTCTGCCTTGTCGGACTTCGAGGCTAAAATTATTGCCTTATCACAACTGCACTGTGTAACTGGCCTGATAGAAAAAAAAAACATCACTAACCCCATTCTTGGCACAGAACATTACCTTCTCAGGTGGATAAAATTGGATCCTCATCATCACTATAATGAGAGCAGAGCGAACTGTAGCCTCAAGTGCTGGACAAAACGCTTGGGTGGTGTAGAAGTGTTTTGTTATATACTTTGTGGGTTGACCAGAGGAGGTGGACATAACTCAGCTGATGTCCAAGAAGGGAGGGCGAGTGTTGTTGTGGCGAGATAAAGCCGACTGGTCCAGCACGCATACTTCATGTTATAAATACCATTAGTGTAATTTATGTTTCCCTGGTCCATACCTCGTTAGGCTCCACTAGATTTATGCATATCATCAAGGGGGATAATCACAGATGGTCTAAGCTTGGAGAACATTCGTTGGTTACTGTTCAGAATTATGTATAGTGTTTGTGGGGTTCTGTAGTCCGACATTCGCATGTTCAGAACAGAATTTAATCAATAGTTTTAGAAGATTTATAATGCATATTAGTAAGTATATGAATGCCATACTCGATTTGTAATTTTGCTGTTTTTTTCATCAGTAAAAGCTATATTGCGTTACAGTTTATGAGTTCTTGGAATAATGTTATAGAAGAAATCATAATGAGGAACAGATTCGTCCATCATCACATTTGTATGACAACCTGTGCTGTACAGGGTAGTAGAAGGTAGTAGATAATATACGTGGATCGTGTGAAAGAGGTGAAGGATGTCACGGGAGGTTATTGATATAATGATCAGGCTGAGAAGGTTGTAGTGTCTGGAAGGAAAGGAATCAAATTGTAATGGAGAGGGGAATTGTACTTACGTTAAGATATCATTCTGTGTTTACTAAATATTTACACATTTTAGAAGCAGTATGGCTAAAAGCTGAGTTACCTAGAGGGTATGTGATGACGTCCAGAGTATTTAAAGTGGTTTGAGGATGAACATCTATTCGTACACTATCCAAGGGGTATTCATAAGAAGTCTAAGCTGTGTTGTGTCTTCATTTTGGCCACAGTGTTCAGAATGACCCCCTCTAACTTAAGGTACCTCCGACCTCTGTTGTCTTCCACCCTTTTCTCAACTTCATCCCTTAAGTTATGATCTCACGGCCTGCCTGGGGTGGTGGTAGTGGAGGAGGAAGGGGGAGGAGAAGGTGGAGGTGGAGGAGGAGGGAGGGAGGAAAAGGTAGAGGTGTTTGAGAGAGATGAAAGAAAGAAGAGGATGGGGAGGTGTTAGAAGATGTAGTGTTAAGAGAAGGCGAAGAGTTACAGAGAGAGAGGAGGTATAGCAGACTGGGAAGAGAAAGTTGGAGGTTAGGGATTGATAGAGGGGTGTCGTGGAGTGGAAGGAAAGAACATTGTGTTGACTAGAGGGAAGGTTGTTATGGAGAGAGAGATGTGGAACATCTTCACTATATGTATCCCTAACATACGGGATATGAACACTCAAAGTGTAAAGATGGCAGCACATAAATGGAGGAGATTGCAGCCCACTCCACTGTCCCTTATCACTTAAAGAAAACTATTTAAGTGAAGTTGAGTCCATCTGAAATGTGTAACAGTGCAGTGAAGTGTATACAGTGTACAGTGAAGATAGGACAGTGATGGATAATTTACTATGTTACTATTGTTGCCCTTCAAATAGGTAACACACTGATAGTATTTCCTTTGGGCAGTTGAACAACTACTGATGTTTAGAAAAAAAAAAAAAAAAAAAAAGAGAGAGAGAGAGAGAGAGAGAGAGAGAGAGAGAGAGAGAGAGAGAGAGAGAGAGAGAGAGATGAGAGAGAGAGAGAGAGAGAGAGAGAGAGAGAGAGAGAGAGAGAGAGAGAGAGAGACAGACAGACAGCAGACAGACAGACAGACAGACAGACATACAGACAAACAGAGAGTCAGAGAAATATAGTGTTAGTCGAAGGTGGAGTAAGAAAAAAAGACAGTGATAAGAGAGACCGGGAGGGATAAAAGGAAGGAAGGAAGGAAAGGAAGGAAGGGAGGCAGGTAGGAGGTACAGGTAGGTAGGTAGGGAGGTAGGTTGGCAGGTAGGGTCGAGGTCTCACGTTACTAAATCAGATTACAGGTGGGTCGAGTGAATTGACGGGGGTATAGGAATGTGGTCGAGGGGGGGGGGGGGGGCTGATGGCTTCATTAGGCTACACTAGTTAGTGAACTTTTTATCTCTGTCTCTCTTTTGGGTCGGGCTGGTTTTCTCTTTTGCTCTCTCATTTTGTCTGTCTGTCTGTCTGTATGTATGTCTGTCTGTGTCTCTCTTATTGTATGTCATTATAGTTCTGTAAGTCTGTATTCTTATCGCCCCTCTTCTTTCTTTTGACGTTCTTTTCTACACTAACATTTATCTGTGTTGTGGTGTGTGTGTGTGTGTGTGTGTGTGTGTGTGTGTTGTGTGTGTGTGTGTGTGTGTGTGTGTGTGTGTGTCTGTGTGTGTGTGTTGTTTGTTGTCAAATACAGTTTTTTCTCACATTATAAATGAAGAGGCCACGTTCATTAAAAAGCTCGTATTTTGTGGACGTTCATTAGGGCGACTTCACTATACTTCAACTATATGCCACAAATCAAATCCCTCAATCGTGTACTTACTTGAGGATCTAGTCTGTTAACTGGCATAGACTGGAGGAAACATATTATCCAAATCTACCAACCACAAAATATTCACCTCCTTTTAACCTTGATCAGAAACTGGGACCCCACTTCAGGGCACTTCATCTTTTTAAGAGAGACGTCTATTGTACGCGAATTGGTATCTACGTTTCCCTCCAAATTGTTCATTAAACATGTCTCCACTACTGGTATACTGAGGCACTCGTCTGTTTGTTTCCTGGAATAGCTTGGAGGAATCAGTAGCTCTCCAGTTCCTTCCAAAGTGAATGACCCCCAAATCCCAGCTCACATAATATTCCGGTTTGTAGTGGGAGCGATACGCCTCTGACAGATTTGAGTGGAATAGGTTGGTGGATTCAGATTCTCAATGTGTGTGTGTGTGTGTGTGTGTGTGTGTGTGTGTGTGTGTGTGTGTGTGTGTGTGTGTGTGTGTGTGTGGTGTGTGTGTGTGTGTGTGTGTGTGTGTGTGTGTGTGTGTGTGTGTGTGTGTGTGTGTGTGTGTGTGTGTGTGTGTGTGTGTGTGTTTTATATCACCTTTCCTTCTGGTCTCGTAATGTGTTGATGAAGAGCGTCTGGCATTCCTGTGTTTTCCTCTCTGTTTGTCTCTGTCTCTGTCTGCTTGTATGTCTCTCTCTTTCTCCCTCAAAAACATCTTCGTTCTAACTCTCTCTCCTTCCTTCCTTCCTTCCTTCCTTCCTTCCTTCCGTCCTTCCTTCCTTCCTTCTTTCCTTCCTTCCACGTCCTAACTTTTCTCCCTCCCTCTTTGCTGGTTCTCTCCACACAGTTTATGACATCCTCTCACCCGCTCATTGCCCTCACCACCGTCATCACTCCTTCCTCACCCTGCCTTTCCCTGCCTTGGTGAAGGCGGCGTGGGGGCTACATCTGACCTCCTGCCGAAAATTTAATTACCCTCTGTACAGTCTGGGAAGAAAGTTGTGTGCCGCAGATCTGTCTACCTTCATATTATGTGATGAGCAATTTTTTTTTTTTTGTAATGAGTAAATAGTTTTCTTTCAGTCAGTTCACTGGGCCTATACATGAAAAACACACACGAAATATTGACGCTACTCCTATGCTCTACAAGACAAATATACTTTTTAATAATAGATAAAGAGAGGTAACTTAAAGCTATCTTTTAACAGATATGACTTCACCACATTTTTCAAACTACAATTATTCCTATTTGGGCAAACACAGGTACACATCAATAAACATTATTAGTTTGAAAGAAACAATTTCCCAAGCCTTTCTCTTAACAGCTATTCTATTAATTTTGGTACCAGAAGAAGATGTCTTGGAGACCTGACAGTAACTATATACAGTAGTTACACGTACTTGTATAATATTATGTTTGAAAGCAAAATGTACATTCACACATGACCTCAGTGTCAATCAGCATAGTCACGAGTAACTGAATAGAAGAGGCAATGAAAGAAAACAATTGTGTCTTGGACTGTATACTTTCCCCGGGGGCTTGGCTGGACCTGCGACCCGGCACGGCCAGCCTCCCGAGGTGCATCATCAGATAATGAAATTAGTTAATATTTATGGCTAATTGTTGGTGCCGGGTGGGTCGAGGAGATGAGGGTAGAGGTGGCGGTGGAAATGAGGCCCGAGGAGTGAGATAAACAGGATGGTGGAGACAGTGGAGGCAATAGTGGGTGAGGTAGGTTAGTGGTAAAGATAGAGATGGAGGTGGTGTGTGAGGTAAGGAAGGGGTAGAGATGAAGATACAATTGATAAACACGATTTTGGGCCTCTCACTCTTTTATTTCACAAATGAGGACATTAGTCTGATATATAGCTTCTAGTCATAGGTAGATAGGCTATAATAAAATGGCAAAGTCATAAGTACAGTAGAAACAGTAACAAGAGATGCAGTGGACATGAGACAAAAAGAGATGCAGGTGGCGGTGGTGGTGGTGGTGGTAGGCAGTTGAATTATACTCTCCTCTCCTTCCTCCTCCTCCTCCTGACGTGACGCCTGATTCATGGGCGCCTCCTCATCACGGGTCATGGGGCTCCCGTTGTTCATCATCAGGGAATCGTGCGGCCGGGCTAGTAGGTTGTCTAGTCCCCAGGCGCTATCGTAAACCCAGGTAGCTAATGTGATTGCTCGGGGCCCACTTCGTGTCTGAGTCCGCTAAATTGACGGACTCCACCAAAGCACAAGACAAGTGAAAAGAAGCCAAGAGTAAGGAGAAGGAGTGGGAGGGGGGGGGGAGGAGAAGGAGGAGAGGAATTGAAGGAGGAGGAGGAGCAGGGGGAAGGAGAAGGAGAACGAGAGGAGGAGGAGGAGGAGGAGGAGGAGGAGGAGCAGGGGGAAGGAGAAGGAGAAGGAGAGGAGGAGGAGGAGGAGGAGGAGGAGGAGGAGGAGCAGGGGGAAGGAGAAGGAGAAGGAGAGGAGGAGGAGGAGGAGAGGAGGAGGAGGAGGAGGAGCAGGGGGCAGGAGGGGAAGGGGATAGAGGAAGGGAAGGGGAAGGAGTGTTCAGTTATTGATTGTGATGTTGGTTTTGGTGTTAGTGATGCTGGTGTTGGTGTACGTAACGGTGGTAGTGATGATTTAATGTTGTTGTTGTTGTTGTTGTTGATGTTGTTGTGGTGATGGTACAGGTGATACTTGGTGGTGATACTTGGTGGTGGTGTTTGTTGCTGGATGTAATATATTTGGTGGACGTTGATGTAGTGGATGTCGGTAATGTAAACAGAGTTGATATATTATTGATGGTGTTGAGCTGTTGGATAATATATAGAAAAGTTTTTTCTTAATCTTGGAGAATATCCATAAATTTTCCTCAAAGTAATATAACTTAAGATTCAAGTTTGGCGTACGTACATACATTCCAATATTTACAAGTTGCAGATACTTAAATTAAGTATATAGTTGTGTAAAACATTGGTGTAATCAATTTTACTGTAGACTAGCCTACATTAAATTTACTGTTAAAACCGAGAAATAAAATTGATTACATGAAGAGGCCAATATATTTTTGCCAGGTTAGAAAAAAAATTGAGTTAAGGCGATGGGTATAATTTTCCGGGTCGCCATAACTGACAGACTTTACCATCATAATCTAGAAACTCAGAACAGGTGGATGAGTGAGGGAGAATCATGGGTGCCCCGGTTATTGATAATTAGGAGGTAGAGTATGTACAGTAGAGGTCAAAAGTTGGGTCACTCTTCTAGTATGATGGTGTGCTTTGAGAATACTGTTGTTTGTCGTGAATGAGAAGTGACTGTTTATTTCTTCTTGCATATGGTTTAATTATTTATGATTACGACGACAACAAAATATCAATCATGCTTCATTTACGATAAACATTGTTCTTTTCATGTCATATCAGAGATGCCACAGAATTTTAGGCCAGCACTGTACCTGATAATAGTGGTGGTGGTGGTGATGGAAGAGGTGCTGGTGGTGGTGGTGGTAGTGGTAGTGGAAGAGGTAGTGATGAAGGTGATGGAGTGGTGGTAGTAGTAGTAGTAGTGGTGGTGGTGGTGTTGGTGGTGGTGGTAGTGGAAAAGGTAGTGATGAAGGTGATGGAATAGTGGTACCAAAAAAATAGTAGTAGTAGTAGTAATAGTAGTAGTGGTAGTAGTGCTGGTGGTGGTGGTGATGAAGGTAGTAGTGATTGGTGATGTGGCTTGGGTGAGATAAGCTTCAATCATCCTAACACACATTACCTTCTTCCTCCATCCTTCATCCTCTTTCCTTCACAGCGTCAGATTTTTCGGGTGATCCCCAGCTTTGTGTAAACGAGTTGGTGGACGGGGGAAACCATTAATTAAATAACTTAGCTGGAAACGGACGAATGAATAAACCAATGGGAAATTATAGTATCTCTTACGTCTTTGAATCACCTAAAGTAAAAGAAAAAAAATAGAGAAAGAGGAGGAACGACAACAAATACAAAAGATACAAAGCTATTCATATGGTGTAAAATGGGTGTCCTTGCGAGGCTGTTTGTTTATACTAGATTAACCAATCTCATATGTTAGGGTATTGGAAAGTATAGCAAAAAAGTAAAAAAGGAAGATGTTAAAGGAGAGCAAGGAGGAAAAGGAAGAGGAGGAGAAATGAGCAAGAGGAATAGGAGGAAGAAGAAGAGGAAGAGGAAGAGGAGGAAGAGGAAGAGAAGGAGGAGGAGGTAGAGGAGGAGGAGGAGAAAAAGAAATACTGTAAAAAAAATTACCATTACCATCACTGTACAATTTTTACCATTACCATCACTGTACAATTTTTACCATCACCATCACTGTAAAATTTTTACCATCACCATCAATGTAAAATTTTTACCATCACCATCACTGTAAAATTTTTACCATTACCATCACCGTACAATTTTTACCATTACCATCACCGTAAAATTTTTACCATCACCATCACTGCAAAATTTTTACCATTACCATCACTGTAAAATTTTTACCATTACCATCACTGTAAAATTTTTACCATTACCATCACTGTAAATTTTTTACCATTACCATCACTGTAAAATTATTACCATTACCATCACTGTAAAGTTATCACCATTACCATCACTGTAAAATTATTACCATTACCATCACTGTAAAATTATTACCATTACCATCACCGTAATTTTTTTACCATTACCATCACCGTAAAATTTTTACCATTACCATCACCGTAATTTTTTTACCATTACCATCACCGTAAATTTTTTACCATTACCATCACCGTAAAAATTTTACCATTACCATCACCGTAAAAAATTTACCATTACCATCACCGTAAAAATTTTACCATTACCATCACCGTAAAAATTTTACCATTACCATCACCGTAATGTAGGATTAGTAGGAAGAAGAGTAAGGAGGCTGAGGAGGAGGAGGAGGAGGAGGAGTAGGAAGAGTAAGGAGGAATCAGGGGTACTCCGGTTATTGATAATTACGAGGGTCCTGTCTGTGGTGGTGGTGGTGGTTGGGATGAGTTACTGTTCATACCCTCACATTGTTTTCCTTCTTCACTCTCCTGTTAGTTGTACCCTCCATGTCTACTTATTTCTATTTTCTTTTCTGTCTTCTGTCTG
Source organism: Petrolisthes manimaculis (assembly GCA_034508575.1). Classification (NCBI taxonomy): domain Eukaryota; kingdom Metazoa; phylum Arthropoda; class Malacostraca; order Decapoda; family Porcellanidae; genus Petrolisthes; species Petrolisthes manimaculis. The sequence continues at coordinate 35,798 of JAWZYT010004759.1, forward strand.
ACTCAGTTTTCTGTCTTTTATTTATTTTCAACCTGTCACACAAGTTCATATTTTCCCTCCAATTCATGTATGTTTTTTTCATACTATTTTATTTATATTTTCAATTTTTATTCCCTTTGATATTAATCCTTTTCTTAATTATTTTTAAAGCACACAACAGCTGAAACAATTAAAAAGTAAGGCGGGAATTATCTATTGCCAATGAATAGAATTTGTCTTACACCAACGTTGCATTACTGTCGACGTGGTTACCGTTACTCAGCCTGGCGGTAATTTCTAAACGTAATAATATACATAAGGTATATACGATTACGGACTGAGCTTCACTACATAGTCTACCCCTTGGTTCTCTCAGTGCGACAAGAGCAGATAATGAAACTCCTGTTCTCAATAAATTACATAAAACTACTCCTCTTCCTCCTATATTATATGAAACTACTTTATATTACAACCTATGCCAATCTCCATCACACACTAAGCACTTGCCTGCGCTCATCACTACAACATAACCTGGAAAGTATATCACTTACTCCTCTCACTAAATAATGACATAATCTACATAACATACAATACATAATGTAACCCATAAAATTATATAGGCTCAATCTTCACCACCTAATAAATAAACTCACTATAATTATACATGTCTGTTTATCTGGATGTCTGTCGCTTTACCTGTCTGTCTGTCTGTCTGCATTCACCTTTCTCTCAAAGGAAAATACACCAAGGCTGACATACAGACAGACTCGTGCTGAAGCAAGCGTTACTAATCGTTGCTGATTATACTGCACTCACGGGGGTTTCACTTGGCCTTGATATATTTGTGCACTTTCCCCCACAAAACTATTTCGGTCCGGGGTTGGTTGTGGCGTGCCCGGGGGTCGTTCGTCTCAAGTCCCGTGCTGACCTGACCCACCTGGTGTTATAATTTCTCTGGCCATCCCTTCTTCCCTCTCGTGTTAAGTATTCCAAGCCCAGATTATTATTATTATTTTCTTTTTGGGTGTGGGATTCAGTGGGATGAAATTTCGAAGTTAATCCAAAGACTGCATTTCTTTATATTGAATCTTTCTTAAATTAATCAGCATAAAGAACTTTGAGATCATTGTCTAAATCTGCGCTGGAATATATCTCCTGTACCTATAAGAGATATATTAATCAACGGTCCAGTCGTTCCGATTGTTCACGACAAAAAATATTAATTCTAGTTTGATCAAAAAGGACTCCGTATAAAATTCATATATTAGAGGTATCATGTGTAGCTGTGTCGATTTATTAATATTAAACTAATATTTGAGAACTATCGGCAGGATTTACCCAGAATATTATCCCTATAATAACTTTTAAACCACATGTAAAGAAATATTATATTTTCGTGTTGACGTGTCGGGAAAATATAAAGATGAACGTATTTTCCCTCAAGTTCACCTTTTTCTTTCCGTCTCCTTCCTCACTGACTTTAATTAAGCAGTCACCACTCTGGGTCGTTATCTTATTGTAAAGTATATTGATTAGTCTCATAATAACCAAACAGTAAATTTACTTCATAATGTCGACATCTCCCGAAGGAATCGTGAGGTTGTTGCACATTAAATAGTGGGGTAAATTTTTCCAGACGTACACTTTCGGATATTTTCTGATAATCATTGATCGAGGATGAAACAAGACCGACCTAGGCCTGGAAGACCATGTAGGTACGGTATGACGAAGGAGAAGGTGATAGATGAAACCATGGCCCAGGTATACATGAAACAACAAACATGAAGGAAATAGAAGGAAAGGAGATCATTTCCGGATATTAAGCGATAACGTGTAGCCTAATTAAGTTCATATTACCTAGAAGGGAATCGGTGCATTTTGGCCATGATACAAAAATATTAACGTACGAGACAGCAAGAACTAAGGAAAGAGAAGGAGAGGAGGGTATTTTTAGATATTACCAGAGAACATGCAATCAACGTCTCATTTCTTAGAAGGGAATAGATGCGTTTTGACCAACATAAAACAAAATAACACACTATAAATACCAGTAAGGAGAACAGTACTATCACCAGTGTCATCGGGAGTGAGTGCGTGAGTGAGTGAGAGAGTGAGTGAGTGAGTGAGAGAGCATAATACGACAAGCATAATAAATAGAATTGAATTGAATTGTGAGTGAGTCAGGGAGGGAGTGAGGGAGTGAGGGAGAGCTTCAGGAGTGTGACCCTGACGCCTGAGGTATGTACACAAGGACTGTATTATCACGGTGACACTGGACCTGAAAACGTTCTTGATAAGTAGACGTCTTACTCCAGGGATGATCCATTAATTCACCTCCGACCAGACATCTGACCCGGCCCGTGTGTGTGTGTGCGTGTGTGTGTGTGTGTGTGTGTGTGTGTGTGTGTGTGTGTGTGTGTGTGTGTGTGTGTGTGTGTGTGTGTGTGTGTGTGTGTGTGTGTGTGTCCAAATGTGTGTGTGTTTGGACACCGTATTTACTAACTCTAACACTGCCAAATTTACCGACTATACCACAGGTCCCCTTTAAAAAAAATTGACGACTCAGAGGGAGGATGTGCCGAAATACACAAGATAAGAGGTGGGCCTAATGAGTGAGGGTTTATCCGCCGCTCCACCATAATGAGGACGTTGTGTAGGGAATTATCTCGGAAACCTTGTGATCGCTGATAGTGAAAACGCCTCGCCACCCTGAGAACGGGTTTCTAAATGTTTGTAAACCGACCCCACTGCTTAAAACTACCCGATCGACTTCTTTGGTTCCACGAGTTAGGCTGTTGGCTGTTACTGTTTTATATTTTATTTATTTTCTTAACCGGAATCGTTTCCTAAACATTCCAGACACCTTTTTATGTATGTGTGTGATTGTGTGTGTGTGTGTGTGTGTGTGTGTATGTGTGTGTGTGTGTGTGTGTGTGTGTGATGACAGGGAGACACGAGACGTGTTTCAACATATTCTATTTTTTACTTCGCCGAACCCGCTTCCCAAATATTCCAGACGCCTTTTTTATACATATTTCTAATTTATTGTTTTTAATGATGATGACTATGGGAGACACAACAACTCACCTCGTAGCCACCCCTTGCTCTACTCAGGGTCTCTGGGGCACTCGACTGACTTTCAACAGGTTACGGGACCAGCACAGGCACATTATTGTTCATCTTATGTCATTCCTCCATATAGTATGGGAGTCTATTTAGTGTCTCATCTACACCTCTAGTATTCCAACGGATACTCTTAAAGACATTCACTCTTTTTCTGTTCATACAATACGTACCAACACATGATACACCACACGTCTTATAAAAAAAATCTGGATTTTGGACCTCTCTCATTCTTTGTCACTTTACAAGGTAATGATGTGGTACCACCAGGATGTTATGATGTTTGGTTGGTTGGGTAGGTGGTTGGTTTGTTACCTGTTTGATTGGTTGGATAGTTAGCTGGGTGGTCAGGCAAGGTGGTGAGTAAGGAGAGGCTGGGTGGTTAGGATGGTTGGTTGGTGAGTGAGGGTAGGGTAGTGAGTTGGGGAGGCAGGGCGGTGAGTGAGGGTAGGGTAGTGAGATAGGGTGGTAAGTGAGGTTGGTTAGTTGATTGGTTTGTTAGTGGATGGGGAGATTGTAAGGTATGGCGGTGAATGAGTTTACTTGGTTGGTTGGTTGGTTAGTGAATGTTGTCAGGTAGAGTGGTGAGTGAGGTTGGCTGGTTGGTCAAGGTGGTGAGTGAGGTGAGGTGAGGTAAGGAAGGTCCAGTCAGGCAGGTGGTGGATGGACAGGCAACAGCAGAGGAGCAGACGGACTGGCAGGTGGCAGGGAGCAGACCAGGGGAGATAGAGGGCAGGGAGGACAAAGAAGAAAAAGTAAGAAAGAACGAGATATAAAAAGACAGACTGATTGAGACAAACAGACAGATGGACAGACGGACAGACAGACATACAGAAAGACAACCTGAGAGATAAAAGGCAGAGTGGGCGAGGAAGTAAAAGAAATATATAGAGAGAGATATACAGCGAGAAATAGGCAGACAGACATGTACACTTATACACAGGTCCAATAAAAACAGAAACTAAAGACAGAGAAAAAAGTAAAAATAAAGCAAAAGTAATAGAAGCAAGAAATTGATGATGAAGGAGGAGCAGAGAAACAAAGGTTTGGACAGGCAGGTGGTAGCATGTTGATATGAGGTAGCAGGCAAGCTGGCCGGACAAAAGTAAGGCAAGGCAGGTGAAGATTTGTAATGCATACATGTAGTGGGAAGACCCAGCAGCTAAGATGATCACTTGGGCAAAGTTATGGATCGTTATTATTTGGAAATGAAGTACAGTTTGTTTTTTTTTGTTTTTTTTTTTTGTCCGGTTGAAAATAAACCTTTTACGTTTTAAGTAACACGACCTTGGATACAAATTTCGCGTATATAACACAGTTGTGTACATATTTGATGCAGTTTGTCTTGTATTGCATTACATTTACACAATAAGCCAGAAAATTAAGTGAGGGATTCGATACAATTTCACCAGAAATTTTATAATTTGCAAATAGCGAATTGTTCTTCATTTTTTGAGCCACAAGCATGGTTGGATAATTGTAACCCTGCCTTATTTTCTTTGCCAGCAATTCTACAGAGTTCTATTACAGTTCCATTACAGTTCCATTAATGTGACCAGGAACTGTAATTTTGCATCATTATTCGCGGTCGTTTCATTTGAGGAGGATGCAGAATTATTGGGCGAGACTAAACATAAAGTAATGTAAAGGCTTTAAGAGTAGGACATGTAGCTCTCAGATCGAAATATATTAATCTTCGTCAACTCCCACCACTCCTCAGCCGGACTACACTACCTTTGCCTGGGTTGGGTTGTTTTTCCAGAGCACTGTACAGAGGTGTTGGACGGTAATGTGGTTCTCGAATGTCACTGTAAGTTGGTTTGCCCCGCCCGCCATCTATTAGGGTTGAGTAAGACGTATTCCTTCCCGCGATGACCGGCGCCGCTTTGCATGTTAGATGGCTGTGATCGATACGTGTTATTTATGGGGGCGAAATGTAATATATTTGTTGCTCCCTGCCCTTTCACTAGCGAACCAACCAGCCAGCTAGTCAGTCAACCAACCTGTCAGTAAGCCAGCCAGCCAGCCAGCCAACCAACCAACCTGTCAGTAAGCCAACCAGCCAGCCAACTAACCTGTCAGTAAGCCAGCCAGCCAGTCAGTCAGCCAACCAACCTGTTAGTAAGCCAGCCAGCCAGCCAGCCAACTAACCTGCCAGTAAGCCAGCCAGCCAGCCAACCAAACGGGCCTCTCTCACTAAGTACAAACACGGCTCTTTTTATTTCTTTTTTTACTCCATTCTCAAGCAGACAGCATATACTTCCCACTCGAGCTTCTCCCGACAATAAAGAACGCCTAACGCCTCCCCGGGAGTGGAAAATCATGCAAGGGTTTGGACAGACTCGTGATGCCGCAGCTCCATGGTTCCTGTATACTGTTGTTGGCCACGGCACCCGGCATCACGTGACTCCCTGTGTGTGTGTGTGTGTGTGTGTGTGTGTTTGTGTGTGTGTGTGTGTGTGTTCGTTCGTGCATATTTTTTTTATATTGTTGGTGTATATATTTGCATGTCGATGAGTGTATTTGACGTGACTCCCTTTCTGTGTGTGTGTGATACTAGTTGAGTGTCTGTGTATGTTCCTCCCCATGCCTAAAATAAAGTGTGTGTCACTGTACATATATTTACCTGTATCTTCCCACCCTGTGCACCATTTACGTTTAAAATACACTACCGTACACTATTTATGTTTCAACCACCACCATCACCATCACCACCAACACCACCACCACCACCAACATCACCACTACCAACACCACCATCTCCACTACTCACCCACCACCACCATTACCACCATCAACACAACCCCTCTACCTCCACAACCAACACCACCACCACAATTCCCCCCCACACTACCTACTTACCCCCTCACCCCCCTCACTACCTGCCCCCCCCTCCCCCCCCCCCCAGCTTGGAAATGGCCAGGGCATGACCCATAACTCACCCACCGGCCAGCCCTCGTAAAAAGCTCGCCACAGCTACATCATACTTACCTCGCCTCGGAATAATTTTTTGTTTACCTCTTCATATTCGACTGCTTTACGTATGTGTGTGTGTTTTGTGTGTTTGTGTGTGTGCGTGTGTGTGTGTGTGTGTGTGTGTGTGTGTGTGTGTGTGTGTGTGTGTGTGTGTGTGTGTGTGTGTGTGTGTGTGTGTGTAGTTCAGAGCAAATGAAGGGGAAACATTGCCTCAACCTCTGTATATGTGAATGGAAGTGTCTCCATAATATTGTTGTCTGATTATTTCTGTGTCATAAATTTACCAGTTTTAGGGATTGACTAAGTTCACAGTCATCACACCTGAGAGTAGAGAGGATTTTAGACAACGGCTGTATCAAGCCATGTTGTGGATTCAGAGTATAGGAGGAGGAGGAGGAGGAGGAAGAGAAGGAGGAGGAGGTGGAGGAGGAGGAGGAGGAGGAGGAGGAGGAAGAGGAGGAGGAGGGGCGAGCAATCTGATTCCTCACTCCAAGCACTACTCACCTTCTCCTTAAAGCTGCCACTATATGCAACACCCCACCTGACCCTTGGTAACAGATGACCCTCCCTTGATCCTCTGCCTTACCATCACTCCATCTATGAAGGAGGGAGAGGAAAGGAAAAGGGAACGTGTCAGAGGAGAGGAGGAGAGAGAGAGAGGTGGTGAGGAGATAGGAAAGAATGGGAGAGAAGGAAAAAGGAAAGGATGCAAGAGGAGAGAGAGGTGGTGAGGAGATAGGAAAGGATGGAAGAGAAAAAGGGAATGGAAAGGATGCAAAAGGAGAGAGGTAGTGAGATGTTAGAGGAAAGGTCTGAGAAAAGATGATGTGCGAGGAGAGAGATGAGAAAAAAATAAAAGAGAAAGAGAAGAAGTAGAATAGATAGGAAAGAACGCGAGAGGGAACGAGAAGAAGATGAGAGAGGAAGGAAAGTAAGCGTAAAGGAAAAATATGAGAGAAAATAGAAAAAGAAAGGAAAAAATAATATAGAGCAGAGAGGAAAGAGAAAAAGAAAGGGAAGGAGAAGTAGAGAAGAGAGAGGTAATTTACCAAGGTCACAGTGGACAACAAGGTAAGTTAAGGTAAGGTAAGGTAAGGTAAGAGGTGAAGGAAGGCTCGTGCACGTCTCCAGGGTAAGGTAAGGTAAGGTAAGGTAAGATAAGGTAAGGTAAGGTAAGGGGTGAAGGAAGGCTCGTGCACGTCTCCAGGGTAAGGTAAGGTAAGGTAAGGTAAGATAAGGTAAGGTAAGGTAAGGGGTGAAGGAAGGCTCGTGCACGTCTCCAAGGTAATGTCTTTATTATTTCCTCATGCATATTCAAACATCGAACCTTTTAAGGGGAGAGTATACTTTTGATAGATTGGAGCACCTTGATTCCTCCAAAGAATGCCAGGAAACAGACCCAGATGAAGAAATATAATGGTATTCTGTTGCCTGGAATAGTTTGGTGGAATCACAATCTCCATAAATGTCAGAACTATACCATCCCTTTAAGAAGACACATGTGGCGTACTGTACAATTCAACCAACCAACCAAACAGTCAACCAACGAACCAAACAAGCAAGCAAACAAACTTATAACCCACCAACCAATCAACCAGTCAGCCAGCCAGCCAGCCAGCCAGTCAGTCAGTCAGTCAGTCAGTCAGTCAGTCAGTCAGTCAGTCAGTCAGTCAGTCAGTCAGTCAACCAACCAAACGAACAGGCAACCAACCAACTTCGTAGAGAGAGAGAGAGAGAGAGAGAGAGAGAGAGAGAGAGAGAGAGAGAGAGAGAGTGAGAGAGAGAGAGAGTAGAGGTCTGTACGTCATTCCCTCTTCTCTTAAACCTCTGTATAATGAAGCCTAATAGACTGGACCAAACCACTTACCTTACCTAACCTATGTAGTTTTAAAAGTAGATATAATTCGGACACAAATGGAGTAGGAGAGAGAGAGAGAGAGAGAGAGAGAGAGAGAGAGAGAGAGAGAGAGAAAGAGAGAGAGAGAGGGAGAGACAGAAAGACAGACAGACACAGAGAGAGAGAGTGAGAGAGACAGACATACAGACATACAGACAGACACATAGAGAGAGAGACAGAGAGACACAGACAGACAGACACACACACACGCACACACACACACACACACACACAGAGAGAGAGAGAGAGAGAGAGAGAGAGAGAGAGAGAGAGAGAGAGAGAGAGAGAATTTAGTTAAGGTCAGAGTAATAATATCATGCAACTCCCTCGTGCATGCAGCTGCTGACTCCCCACGGCCCTTCCTGCTACCCACAAGCTTGCAGTCATTCAAGTCATTACTAAAACCTAGAAGCAAGTCTTAGCTCATATTTCTTTACTCCTTCTCGCTCACTTTCTGCCTGTCTTCTGATCTCTACCCCCCAACCTCCCTTTTTTTTCTCTCTCTCATCCACCGCAACACATGGTTCCTAGAGAGAGAGAGAGAGAGAGAGAGAGAGAGAGAGAGAGAGAGAGAGAGAGAGAGAGAGAGAGAGAGAGAGAGAGAGGACAACCAAAGCAACTCAAAGCTACAGCAAACTCTTTGTAGCCTAATATGAGATGCAATTTATTCTGCCCCTCTTCTCTCAAGGCTGTTTGTATAAAGGCCTGTATGTAAATCTGCAAATTGGCTCACATTTGTGTATTCATAAACATAATAACGTATACATATTCATCTCGCCCCCAGAAGCTCGCCTTGACATTCATATATGCAGAAATTCGCATGCAGAAGAAATTGCCCCAAACTGTCTTGATCAGGAAGCAAGCCAACCCATCACTGCTTATTCAATTCAACAAGGGACTGGTGTTTATGTCCACCAAACACACGACACCCCAAGCTACAGTGTTTTAATTGACAGCCATTGCAAACTTGATGAGGACCATTATCAGAAAAACTGTACGTGGACAATGCTGTCTTCTTCTCGACTGTTTTTGTCTTGTACAGTATTAAAAAAATTATCGTTAAAGTATTCCACAGATAAATGGTAGAAAATCTAGCGATACTTATATTTTGAGGCTTACTCTCATAATAAACATGTACAGTTACGATAGAAAATCCTGCATCCGGTAAAGTGGGCCATTTGAATTAATCTTATAAATCAATATAACAGAATAACAGATAGGCTACAGCTTCACATGTATTTTCGATGCCGTGTCATTCAACGATGCCGCAGGACTATTGTGCGTGCCTATGTCAGAAATCAGTGTATATTTAGAAATGATATTATTATAGAGAAAGAAAAGTGTAGAGAATGAAACGTGAGGCTGTGTGCATATATTCATGTCTGTGGAGCACTACCGACACGCACACGGCTCTCCCACACACCATCACTAAAATATATATACACACATGCATATATAAACAACCACATGCTAACCAACAAGAACACTGCACACGCACACCTACACAATGACACATAAACCCGTGTATATTCAAACTTTACTACAGACAGAGTTCCAACTTTAATACTTAGGTACTACTATTATAGGAGTCTGTTTTCATGCATAGATTGGAGGAATCAGCAGCACTTCACTTCAAACAGCAAATATGACCTCTTTAATATCCATAGTAATAGTGTTAATACGAAGGAAGACAATATTATGAGACATTATGTAAGTAAAGGGTCTAGTGAACTGGTGGTAGGATTGTTGGCAGCACTATCGCAAGCACCTTAAAACATAACATTGGCAGGACTGACAGCAATGGTGGCAGGGCTGATGGAAGGACTGGTGGCAGGGCTGGTAATTAAAATGGTTGCAGTACTATAAAAAAAACATCTTTAAGAGCCTATTATAAGGACTGTGGTGGCAGGAGTGGTGGCAGGATTGGTGATAGAGGTGAGGGCGGTGCTGTGGCCACTTAGGACTGATGGCAGGACTGTAGGCAGAGCTGGTAGGAGGGCTGGAGGTGGGAGGGGCTGGTCTCCCCCTTCGCCTTATATGATGTGTGACCCATCAGCTCCCGGCATCAAATTGTAGGCTGGACAGAAGGGATTGATATTCTCTCTCTCTCTCGATTGCTGTCTTACTGTAAGTGAAGTGCACAGAGAAAGGAATGTGTGTGTGTGTGTGTGTGTGTGTGTGTGTGTGTGTGTGTGTGTGTGTGTGTGTGTGTGTGTGTGTGTGTGTGTGTGTGTGTGTGTGTGTGTATGTGTGTGTTGTTTGCGTGTGTGTATAAAGAGAAGACAGGGATAGATGATGACCGCTGGTGGCAGGACGGGATGGATGCGGTGGTGGTGATGGTGGTGGTGTAGGTAGTGGTGATGGTGGTGGTGTAGGTAGTGGTGATACTTACCGATGTGGTGAGGAAGGTCTTGGCTGTGGAGGTGATGATGATAATGGTGATAATGGTGGTGGGTGTATATTGCCGATGGTGGCTGGATTATTATATGTGTGTTTAGAGTTGTAATCGTGTGAGTGAGTGTGTATAAATGAGTATGAAAGAATGTGTGTGCATGAATGTATGTGTGTGCATGAATGAATGTGTGTGCATGAATGTATGTGTGTGGTGTGGCCGGGGTTCAGTACCATATTGACACAAGATGCAGTAGCTGTGATATGATGGTAATGGTCCCTGGCTTCCACTGAGGGTGATATGCATGAGTAATAGACAAGGGGAGAGGGGTAGAAAGAACTCTAGCACACACACACACACACACACACACACACACACACACACACACACACACACACACACACACACACATACACACACTTTGTTTATAATATGTCTTACTGACTGTTTGTGTACCATTAATTTATCTTTTCAAACGTTTATCAATAACGTTTACCAATCTAATTTCTACTTTCCTGCAATCCATAATAATGTATATCACCTCTTCTAAGAAGCCACGAACTACCCTCACTCGTCACCTTCAGGCCTTTCACTCCACTAACTACCCAACCTCTTCCCTTCCCTCATTCCATCCATCCATCCCCAACACCTTACCCTTTCCCACTCATCCACCCTTCAATCCCTTACCACCCATTACCTCATCTTGCCCATCCACCCACCAACCCCATACCACCCATCACCCCATCCATCCTACCCATCATCCCATCCTACTCATCCACCCCACCAACCAAACCCATACCGCCCATCACCCCATCCTACCCATCACCCCTTCCTACTCATCCACCCCACCAACCCCTTCTCGCCCCTGACCCCATCATTCCCATCCGTCCACCCAGACCCATCATAGACTTGTGGGGAAACGAACACTCTGCCACCGTAGAGTTTTTCACAACATATACCCTCCCTCTGTACCGTAGAGTTTTTCACAACATATACCCTCCCTCTGTAACATTTACCCTCCCTCTGTTTGTTAATACCTGAGTGTATAGAAGAGGCCGTGTATCCAATAAAACAAATTCAGAATGACCACTTCCATTCTGACTGAGGGATAGTAAGAGAAGCAATAATTAGATAAACTATGACTGGATCACATTAATAACAGCTTCGTATACACCAGAGAGTAGACCAAGAAAATGTAAGAAGGAGAGAGTGGCGACGGGGGCAGGCTATGACTTGTAGTCTACTTTAGCCTTCGTTGGGAGTGTAAATCAACTTTTAGGGGCGGCGCAGGCAGTGAAGGCGAGATTTTTAATTTCTCAGATGCCGTTCCGATTTTTGGCGGGTGCTTTCTTTCCCAGGCGTCTCATTATGTTAAGAGGGAGTTGAAGAAAACAGGGTGTGCGTCGTAACCCTCCTGGTTCCATTATCGTGGCCTAGCAGTAAAGATCTTATCCGTCAACATCATCGTATCTCATGCACCAAACCGTCTACAGACAGCTCTATCGGCAATGGCGTTCCTCACTGTTCTCTCTCGCACTTCAGGTTATACGAGGGCTGCTTGTAGGTCTTAAGGAGATCGTCTTTTGTCGTCTCTTCTGGGTTCATTTGACGGCTACTTATTCCTCCAAGCTATGGTACAAAACATCCGGATCCCCTACTGAGGTACAGTATGCGTCTGTTTCATGGCATAGTTGCAGGAACCAGTAGCTCTCTAGTTAGACTTACAGAAATGATCCATATTTTAAAGGGTCTTCTACTTCCCGACACATATGACTCTCCAATACTCCAACAAGGTATTACTATTATCCCGTTAAAGAAGTAATCAGCTGAGAACAGTTCCCAGTGTACTGTACTCCCTCATAGTCTGTATCTATTCTCCTTTTAATTAAACGAGCAAAAGGGTACCTGCTTCCTCATTAAATTTTATTTTATTTGTTGGTAGATGTAATACAATCCAATACAAATAACAATAAAAAATTACCCAACTTGGCTGGCACTTACCCGCAACTTATAAACATTGGAACATAACATAGGCGAAAAATCCATCTAAATCCATGTTACCTGAAAGTGAATCAGTGCATTTACGCCAGGCCAAGAACAAATAAACCCACTTGTTATTACGGTGGAAGCACATGGCCCTAAGACTCCAAATATAGGCTGTAACAAGGAACCTTAATGGACCTGACACATTATAAACATAATCTTATGTACTGTACTTACCGGGTTTGGAGGGGCAACATAGAGGCCGGCAAACAGGCATTAAAGTTATGAGTGTGTCAGAAAGAAAGATAGGGATAGTGTGTGTGTGTGTGTGTGTGTGACAGAGAGAAAGAGAGAGAATGAGAGTGAAAGAGATAAAAAATAAATTTGTAGTTACATCTCTTCCCTTTCCTTTTCATTAACTTGCAGATACAGGTATTCCTAGTTTTGTGCGTGTTTTCTTTGTGCTAATTTGCTTATATTCGACATTAAAAATATAAGTAATTAATAATTGTGCGATATATTTATTATAATCCGATTTGCCCCTCATCTGCATTTCAAAAAGTGCGCCAGATGCGTAGTTTAACTGCCTGCCACCAGGAGGCAGCTCACGCTCCCACCAGTGTTGCCAGGTGCAGGGAAATTTCTGTTTCAGGGAATTTCGAAGTCCACACAGGGAAATAATATACAGTTCGTTCATGAGTAAACAGGGAAATTTCTACAAGATGAAATACCTAAAAGACCATCAATGTTCATGAGTAAACGGGGAATAATTGAGGTAAAATGGGAAATTCTGAAGTTGAAGTGAGGGAAATTCCCTCACACTTACATGGCAACACTGACTCTCAATGTTTTGTTTACATCTCACTCGTGGCTATTTGTGAAGATGGCATCATTTTAAGTGTTAATGGCAGCTTCATTTACACTTATTTACATCTTAGTTTTATATATAGCTTTAACATGATACATTTTTAAAACATGTTCACTTTATTAGTCAAATAAATGCGTTTTTCATCCAAGAAATGGAAGTTTTTTTGGACCAAGACCCCATTCTTTTCATTATACATTGTTTCTAATGGGAAAAATAGGTTTATTTTGTGCGAATTTAGTTTGTGCGGTGCCTGTAGGAACCTATACCTCGCACATAATGAGGAATACCTGTACACACATTTCATCTGTAGTGCTTCTCTCGCAAACATATCCTAACCTAACTATATGGTATTAGTTTAGAATTCGTTCATTCACTATTATGTATATTTTTAAATAATTATTCACTATTTTGGACAATTCTAACACACTTTTCATCTATGGTGTTTCTCTCGCAAACCTATCCTAACCTAACTATCTAATAAATAAAATTCAAAATACTGTATATAAAAATGTTGTGACGGGGAAGATTCAAGGTTTGGGACAGGTAATGCTACCTAAAAGAACCTCGCCATCTTATTATAAAACTTGTGTGACGAGGGATGCACAGCCTCCCGTCTCTCAGCTTTAAGAAATGTTATTTTCTGAATTAATGACCCAAGTCCAGTCAATAGTCAGAGAACTAGTTTTTCTCACCATTTAATAATTGCATGAGAACGCTAAGGGAGTATGGGATAGTGAGCTCAAGCAAGTCAAGGTCAAACCAAACCCTGTACTGTTGAGGGGCAGATAAACCAGTCAAGGACAATATACACTTGTCATAAAAACATTATAATTGTAATAATTAGACCGTAGTCGCCACTCATTATCCTCCCTTACACCTACGGCCAACCACCCCCACTTTCTGCCCACTGCTGTTACCCCTTCTTCCCTTTGATATCTCCCTAACCACCCACCTTCTCATACCTCACCCCTCACTCAATCACACCACGCCTCCTCCTCATATCTCAACTACTTACACCACCCACACAACTCCCACCTTCTCACATCTCCCCCAGCCATACCACGTCCACCACTCCACTTTCTCACACTCCCACCTTCTCACATCTCGACCACCCACATCACGTCCACCACTCCACAATCTTTCTATAAATACTACGTCCCTCTTCTTTCTACTTCTTTCTCTGCTTTTGATAACACCCCTACCACGTTTACCTCCTCCCTGATCCACCCTCCACTTCCACCACGACCCTTATCTAAAGACGGTGGAGCCTAGCCGGTGTGCGAGTCGTTTGTGGCTGGAAACGAGACCAACAACAGGCCCAGAATTCACATTTAACCCGGATTGTGGGAAAAACTGGCCCTGTCAGACCCCTGGATAAAACTGACCCGCTACACTCAAACCCCATTAGGCTTGATTCGCCCCCGTTCCCGCTTCCCCCCGAGCGATCAGAGAGAAAACTATAAACACGGTTATTGTCTGTACGTTATTCGTGTACAGGGAATAAAAAGCCAGACGAGGATTAAATAATCAATTTCACTGACCTCTGGCGGCAGGGAACGAAAGGAGCTATTCTTTATTTTGTAGTTCCTCCCGAAGTGAAGGATGATATGAATGGACTGGAATGACTCTACACCTCTCTCTCTCTCTCTCTCTCTCTCTCTCTCTCTCTCTCTCTCTCTCTCTGTTTTCACCTTTCGTATCTTTATTTATCTTGCCCTCCAGGTACAAAATGACAGATGGTTTGGGTAATTTGTCACACCTGTACTCTGTTTTCCTTGTAGTCCCTCGACCGACCCAAGTTAGGAAGGAAGGAAGGAAGGAAGGAACTACAGTCAGAGAGAAAAGTCTTGTCCCACCTAAAACGAGTCTTTAGTAAAGTTTTCGTAACAATATTGCCCCACTAATTGATTTGTTTATTGTTATATATCCATGCCGTATATATCAACATTCATTTTTTATAAAGCAAGTTCAAAATGATGGAAGGACAAGTAATTTTTGCATCTTCATCTGTCGCCCATATGTGGAGGCTGAGACTGGTAGGCAGGTGAGGCTAAATAGCAAGTTTGAATAGCCGGCAAGGGGTAATTAAAAGATAAGACCCAGATTTTAACGTAGGGCGACAGGTGCTGCAGATAGGGACTGGAAAGGATTACAGGGCATCCATCGGCTTCACACACACACACACACACACAGACAGTCTCAACAACAACAACAACAACAACAACAGTCAGTGAGAGGTGTGGTCTTTACTGCTCGACTTCCTTCCTTAATTTGTTGTCCCCTGATGTTTGTTTGTTTGTTTGTTTGTTGATATACTTTGGACTGTTGTGGTGAATACGTGTGTGTTTTTGGTCCGTCATCTTTTGCCGAGAGAGAGAGAGAGAGAGAAAGACAGACAGATACAGAGACAGACAGACAGATACAGAGACATACAGACAGACAGACAGATACAGAGACATACAGACAGACAGACAGATACAGAGACATACAGACAGACAGACAGACAGATACAGAGACATACAGACATACAGACAGATACAGAGACATACAGACAGAGAGAGATTTCCCCCCCTCACCCCACCACCCCTGTTTTTGCAAGTGTTAATTCTGGCTGCTGCCGTGGGTGGCGCTGATGTCTTAGAGAGCCAATGTGTTTATTCAAGAGGCGGCTGGCTACACCTCACTATCATGCCAACAAGGAGAATTTATTATCTTCGTGTGTGTGTGTTTGTGTGTGTGTGTGTATTTTTTTCTTTTTGCCTCTGTGTGCCTATGATGTATGTGGGTGCAATGGTGCTTTTTTCTTCTCCTGTCTGTGTGTGTGTGTGATGTATGTATGTATGTGTGTTGATCCGTGTCCGTGTCCGTGTGTGTTCTTTCTCTTTGCCTATGGTTGGATTAATTTTATTCTCCGTCCGTATACATTGTGTGTTCCATCATGTTAACGTTAATTGGTGAGTTATGCCAGTGAGGTGTTGGATTGGGTGGCAACTCCTACGTGGCCACCAACTGAGAGAGAGAGAGAGAGAGAGAGAGAGAGAGAGAGAGAGAGAGAGAGAGAGAGAGAGAGAGAGAGTGAGGTATAGACGAGGGAGTGTACTGAAGCCAACATTAGAGAATAAGAATTGCAGTGTATTATTGTGTAAACTTTTCTTCCTAATAAACATCTGCATTTTTTTTTTCACCTTCCCCTGCAGCGCCACTAAACACCAATATAAGGGATAATAGCGAACCAAACCTGGACCTTGTCTGGTGAGCTCTGTTTCATCATCTTACCTTGTTTCCTCTGGGCTTTTGCATTCGTCCCAAGTCACCGACGATACAGTGGTTCCTATTCTTTTACGAAGTAGATCTAAAAAAAAATCATTATAATGTAGGATAAGTCGAACAGGGTTTATTAATGATTAGATATGATAAGTGACATAAGTGTGAAAGTAGTTCGTATTGTATACATATTTGAAGGAGTAAGAGGTTGATATTCCCTGTACCATATGAGATTTCGAACACATGCCACACAACAAAAGGCAGCTGAGGTTAGTGTCAAGGAAGCCGAAATATGCTCCCGGATTCTTACGCCCTGATTACATAGTCGTTGGCACACGTAGGAGGCGGAGGAGGAGTATGAGCGAAGGATTCCTGTCCCACCTATGGTATATATGCCACAACGGTATATAACAAAGCCGATACCATCTCTAGATTAATATTTAAGATACATAATCGCAGTCTCGTTCGCCTGGTATATCGCATTGAACCCCGACTAGTGGCAGAGGAAGGATTAGACTGGACAATATTCGGGTCTGGCCGAGGAGGAAAGAGCTTTTGCCACGAAAAAAAAAGAAAATGTATAAATATGCCCAAGCCAAAGTGAGGCCACGTTCTACAGAATTCGTGGTAAAGGAGAAGCAGCCAGCCAGCCAGCCAGCCACGTTATCATTCCCTCGAGGCCCAGAGACGTCAGAGGTAGTAGTGAGTGGCCACCATTTAGCCCCGCGTTACAATAGTCCCGTCACAGGTAATGGTTACAAAGTGGACGTGTGCCGGAGTGGTGGTGGTGGTGGAGG
Source organism: Petrolisthes manimaculis (assembly GCA_034508575.1). Classification (NCBI taxonomy): domain Eukaryota; kingdom Metazoa; phylum Arthropoda; class Malacostraca; order Decapoda; family Porcellanidae; genus Petrolisthes; species Petrolisthes manimaculis. The sequence continues at coordinate 53,077 of JAWZYT010004759.1, forward strand.
TGGTGGTGGAGGGGAGAAACTTTGGGTATATTCTTCATACAGGTTAAGTGGAATCGGGGGTTTGTAGTTTCAGAAGCCGCCTTGCCAGATTCACCTCCCACTTTTGCAATCATGATACCAAACTTTGCAATAGGTGGAAGCTACATTTGCGTCATAAAAGCTAAATAATTTCTGATAGTGTACTTTGACCATTACTTTGTTTGGGTCTAGATACAGCCTAAAGCCACGAATCCCACGGAGTAAGAATTGTATATACACGTAGCAGAGTTTAGCCTATCTCAGTCTTATGAAAACCTGTTACGATTTTGCCCTTAAATTTCGCCTCTGATTATCAAGCTGACTCCTATACAATTTCTTCCAAACAAGTAACATTTATTGGTATTATATTAAAACTTATACCTGAGGAAATCTAGGATTCATTTAACTTATAAAAGCGAGTCATATGTGCTTGCAAGTTTCACACCATTTTTTTTCTGCACCCTTTATTTCCCACCCACACCAACTCTTCCTGTGAGGTCAGCCAATATCGGGTCGTGGTAGAACAGTTATGCATATCTTTCTCACTTCATCCATCAATGTGTCACGGCATAAACCGCTCGATGAGGCCCTCGCCAAGCAGGTATCACACACCATCTCCCACTGCATCACACGCCATATCACACAACATTTCTCGGGGGTCACAGTGCGCTGAGTCTCACTTACCTATCTCACTTCTTTTCTCTCTCTCTCTCTCTCTCTCTCACACACACACGGAAATACACACACACACACACACACACACACACACACACACACACACACACACACACACACACACACACACACACACACCTCCCTCATGCATCTCCCCCCATCTTACATCCCTGGGAAGATGAAGTGAGCGCATCACGCCGCCCTCTCCACCAACACTCGGGGTTAAGGAGGTAAAATTCTGGAGGCTCGGCTTTAAAAAATTTACATAGTTAAGCAGAGGTGGTGTGTGATAGCATCGCCGCCCTGGCTTGCATGGGGCCCTCTCTTTCTCTCTCACCCTTTCCTCTCTTCCTTCCTCCTTTCTTCACTTACTGCATTATTCCTTAGTTTCATGGGTCCCTCTCTTCCTTTATCCTTTCTTCATTCACCACCTCTTTCCTTGTCTTCATGGGACCATCTTTCCCTTTTCTCTCTTCTTTTCTCCTTTCCTTACTGCCTCTTGCTTTCCTCACTTTCTTCCTACTTCCTTCCCTTCGTCTCTTATTCCCACTTTCCTTCACATCCGTCTCTTTCATTCAATGCTCATTTCATTCAGACCTTCCCTCCCTTCTTCCCTCCACATGTTTGCAGGAAAAAGCTCAAATCACTAAAATGTATCGTGAGGGGAAGCAGAAGCGTTTATATTGTCGTAACTTTAGACAATCTGGTGAACCAATTAACTATTTAAAATATCAAAACTCAGTGATATTTATCTATTTGAACAAACCCAATAAGATACTCTAAAGTTAAAGAATAGAAATGACTTAAACCCTGTCGTAATTAAATCCACCCAATGGTAGTGATTTGCGTGTATAAAAACAATCCAGACGCGAGTAACTAGGAGTACTGCCGTAAGTAAAGGTGGGATGGGCACTTTGCATGGCCAGACAACAGCGCCATCCGGGAAATGAAATCGTGAGGGCTGGGATCTCTTAGTGTTTATGTATCACAGCCGTCAGAGTCAGGGTGGACCGGCTGGGAGAGTAGAGAAAGAGGAGGGGGAGGTGAAAAGAAAGGAGAAGGGAGAGGAGGAAAAGGGGGGAGGTGAAAAGAAAGGAGAAGGGAGAGAAGGAAGAGGATGAGGAGGGAATAGAAAAGGAGGGAGAGGGAAGGGTGGCAAAAGAATAGATGGTTATGGTTGAGGGTAGAGGAGTGAGGAAAGAGGCATGGAGAGAATGAAAGGGGGTGAAAGGGGAAGAAATGGGGAAGAAAGATTAAAAGATATGGGGCAGTTGGTAAAGGGAACGAGAGGTGGGTGGGTAAGAAAGATGGAAATATAGAGGTTGGCTTTGGTAGGAGAAGGGGAAGGAGGGATGGAGAGATTCAGAGATAAGGGTGGGTAAATGGGGGAATGAAAGGATGTGGAGATAGAGTGGCTAGTGGGAAAAGATGTGGATTCCTCTATGAAAAGGTTGGTTAGAGAGAAGAGAGGTTAGTGGGTCACTGAGAGAGGAATGTGGTAAATAAGAAAAGATGTGAATTGGAAAGGGCATATGCGAATGGATTACCGAGAAAATACGCTGGTTAGTGAAATAAGTTATGAATTTGTGAGCAGAGGTGAATTAAAGAGAGTGTGTTTCGTATAAGAAAGGGCGAGTTAGTGTGAGAAGAGGTACTGTAAGTGGAATGATATGAGAATAATTTGGTCAGTGAGAGAAGAGATGAATAAACTACTCAGATGTGAGGCTAGTTAGTGAGAAAGACGCTTTGAATTTATAAAAGAAGAGGAAAGTGACTTCATAAGAGAAGAAATTGGTTAGTGAGAGAAGAGATGAATTAGGGAGAAGAAAATAATAGAGAGGTGGATAGAGAAGAGCAGAGGTGAGTGGATTACCAAGAGAAGGTGTTGTGGTTTAGTGAGATAATCTGGCTATGGCTGTTAAGAGGGTCGAGGCAGGGTTGCATGAGGGTCAGAGCCAGGCATTGTAAAGACCGTGAAGAAATGAGGCAAGAGATTGGGTTAAGGAAAAAAAGAGGCAAGGGGCAAAGGGTCATGCCGTAGTGAGGGAGTTACTAAGGGTTTAAAAGGGTTGGTGGGCAGGGTTTGGTAGGGAAGAGCAAGGCAGGGCAGGGCAGGATAGGGCAGGGCAGGTCGATAAATAAGGGAAGAGATAGGGTGGAGGCATAATGCAGGCCTTTTGGGATAAGGGAAAGTGTAGAGGTTTAGAACAATAAGGGTGTGTAAGGGAGGCTGTGTATAGGAAAGGAAAGGCTGACTATTAAGGTAAGTAAAAGGGTGGAGGTCAGAACAGTAAAGTGGTGTGAGGGAGGATAGGAGGGAGGGTGGATGGGCAGGTTGGTTTGGAGGAGAATATAAGGGAGAATAATAGGACCATGGTGGTAGTATAGGTCCTTGGGTAGGACAGATCAGACTATTTGGATAAGGGAAAGGGTGAAAATATTTAGGCAAGTATGTAGGGGCATAAGGAAAAGGAGGATAATAGTTGGTACAGTAAGATGGTAAGGGGGAGGATGTATAGGCAAAGCAAGGCACTCTGTAAGGATAAAGGAAAGGGAGTGTAAATAGATTGGTACAAACAGGTGTTATGGGGATGGGGACTTGGGAGGGCAGTACAAGGCTCGCGTGCAACAGACAGGACTCGTTCTTAAGGGCAAATTTCGGCCTAGCGTGAATTCTCCCCTCACTCCCTCCCCCCAGACTGTGAGGGTGACAGTGATGGAGTGTAATGGAGGTCTCTCAGCCTTTTGCTTGAGTTACAGTCACGTACAGATGTTTCTCCAACACAATATGTTTCTGTCTCCATTTCGGGTGTGACGAATACTGTGCCATACATCAACTACCTCTCGTCAGCATCACTCGGTCAACACGGTGTCACTCATTCCTTTGACTGGGATTTATATTGAATTTGTAAAAGTTTGTGCGATACTGTGATTTTGACACGCGTTTTCTTTTTCTCTCTCTAATTATATACTGGTATTTATCTGTCTATTTACCAATTCGCTCTCTCTCTCTCTCTCTCTTGTCTTCCTTTCTTTTTTCCTCCTCCCACTTTCACATTGTAAATGGAAAACTAATGACCCCAAACAGCGACCTCATGCTGAGCCTCACGTGCTGGGTTGTTGTGGGATTATGCAGCCTCTCCACCCGGGCATCATCGCGTCAGATGGACGGCGCCACAAAAACCATTTAATTGGGGTCGGAGGTCGACGCAAGACCCCAGGGATAAACACCTCTGTGGGCCGACTGGGTGAGTGAGTGGCCAGGCCAGGCAGAGCACTCACAAACAAACAAGATAACAAACAAAATTAATTAACAGATGTTCGAGGGTAGCTAAAGTCATAGGTCCGTGAACCTAATGAGTGAGTGAGTGACCAGGACGTTCACTCACAAACATTATAATTTATTATAAAAAAATTAATTAACAGATTTCCGGGGGTAAATAAACTGAGAGGTTCGTGAGCCGAATGAGTGGGTGAGTAGGTGAGGGAGTGGCCTGGCCGCTCGTCCACGAACAAAATATGAACACAATCAAATAACAGATGTTGGAAGGTAATTAATTAAAGTGAGGGGTACGTGATGTGGTCGCCACTTTCGAAGTTATTGATTCTTTAAAACTATGCCATGCAGGAAACGAACGACCCGAGGCTAAAGATAACGTGAGTTTCTTTGTGTAGTCTGTTGGAAATAGTAACTAAAAAAAATTATATGTTCCGACTATAACACCTCACCGTATTGCATCATAATATATTTTTATCCTGGTGAAAATTACTCTATTAACTTGCAAGTACCAGTAGTACAACCTTAGATATAAACACACACTGTACACATTCTATCGTTTATAAAATGCGGAAAGTACTGTACCTAATTACGGAAGTTATTGAAATTATTGTGTCCTGAATTGCACTAGATTTACAAAAAAAAAAAAAAACATAAATAAAAATAGTCCCGATATTTAATTAATGAAGGAGTCTGTACATTTGCTACATTTTCACCAGGATAAAAAAAAATAACGGATTACAGAATTTTTCGTTCTTGGTCATTTTTGTTCTCGGAGCCTCTCGGTTGTTATGGGCAAAATGTTCAGACATCTGCGAGGTTCATCTGAGGTCAGGCCAGCGGGGCTAAGAGTTTCCTGATGCCAATTTCACACCGGCAGTAAATTACTCCCAAATAAACAGCCACGAAGGTACTGTACAGACGCGGACAGTATTTTCACTCATGTTCTCCGATATGTTTAGTGCACACGGGAAAGTACTGAGTCGTTACCGTGATAAATGGGTTGTATAATAAGTAATAAGTAGTTCTGTATTACATGGACTATTCCGGGCTGTAATGTAATAAGCATTCCATTCATACATACCGTATTTTATATATGTATAATATGGTACACATTTTATTTCAAAAGGACAAATGAAAAGCGTCTGTGTGCAATGGTTCTTTCGCTGGCAAGGATTCCATCTTATAGGAGTAGGCTGTTGGAGTGATTTTTTTCCATCGACTATACAGCCAAATGAGGCGCGTGTGGAGCAAATTCTTTACCATAGATGTACAGGAGGGTCAGGGAGGGTTTGGTTTGGGTCAGAAGGAGGAGGAGGGACACGTGAAGAAGTACAGACCTATTCAACAGACCCAATAATCACAACGCCGTGTAAATAAATATGAGAAAGTTAACCCACCCACGGAATCGACCCAAGACCAGCGATTGTGAGACAAGAGAGATGTCCATTAGACCATGCAAAATTTTTACCCTTCAACTATAATGTGTGTGTGTGTGTGTGTGTGATTTCTGATCGTCTGCGTTCATCTAAACATATGAATAATCTTGTCTAATTAATACTGTATCGTACATACCTTGCCTTACGAAACCGAACCCAAGCGGCCCCACATCACATCACTCGGCCCATGTATGCACCTCCTCCCACACCACAAACCCGTAAAATACCGAATGGAAGGGATGCCATTTTTCTGAGAGTGCAATTAAAGATCCGATGCGCACATATTATACTGTAGGATTCACACGATTTAACTTGATATCGTATACTTTCTCTCGGTTGGGCGATATTCAGCCTTTATTAACGGAAGTGTGTGTGGGTGTGTAGTGAAGTGGAACAACGTGTATCCATTAGGTAAAGTCAGAGGATGTGAATTCTACTTAGATCCGAGAAATAGCGGTGAGGCCTAAATGAGAGAGAAGGGTTTTATGGTTTGGTTATGTACTGTTTCATTAACACAATATATTCATTCTTCTTTATGGGTTATGCAACATCAAGGGTAAATTTGTCTATCCATCACAGTAAATGGGAAAAAATGAAGGACAAATTGCTAGGTCATTCCTATAAAAATAACGTTGATACATTATTATGCATCTTTAAAAAATAGGGATGTCATAGAGTAGAGGGAAAACAGAGAAAGGCAAGTGATTCCATTTTAACTCATCTTTACAAAATCAGCTCATTGTAGTATACAAAAAATATCCCCTTGCATAATTATTGAGTGAGAGATATGAGTGTGCTGCATCAGTCCCTGTGAATGAAGGAGACCACTGAACCCAAATCCAGATGAACTTGTATCATTAGAGTCTAGAAATCAGGAATGGGATAATACCTGTTCATCCATGTGTGTTTGGAACCCATGGATGCAGAAATCTAAAGAATGACCTACACTTATTGTTCTTATATTATGACCCCTCGTGTATCTATCTAGTAGTGAAGAGGGTAGTGCGTCAGTAACTGTGGCATGTATGATTACAATTGAGAGAGAGAGAGAGAGAGAGAGAGAGAGAGAGAGAGAGAGGTGAAGAGATATACGAAGGTAACTGTATGTAACTGGGTACAAGTGGGGCTCTTTCTCCCCCTCAGTCCCCCCATCCCCAACCCTCCCAACAAGCAGTTTACTCCTCCAGCGACAGCCAGTAATCATAAAAATCAATAACATTTGCAAGTATTTCTATTCTACTGCTTCCAGGGGTACGCTTCTAACCTCACAACAGAAAATCTCTCTCTCTCTCTCTCTCTCTCTCTCTCTCTCTCTCTCTCTCTCTCTCTCTCTCTCTCTCTCTCTCTCTATATATATATATATATATATATATATATATATATATATATATATATATCCGTCTGCAACTATATCTTGCATTTTTTATCTATCTATTGAGATATATTACGAAATCACCATAACCACAACCTCACACACCACAAACAGAACATCATCCACATCATCATCATCATTATACATAGCACACAACAGTAAAACCAAATAATAGAAAAACTAGAGCGATCCCCCCCCCCCCCCACCACCACCACCACCCTCCCCCCTGCAAGTGTATCAAGCCGGTGTCCCAGTTTGCCGTGGCACGAGACCACTTCCTGCCCCACCTCCACCAGACTTGCTGCTTTTTACATCTTTAACTTTTTCTATTATGATGAGCCAGCTTCCTCTCCGGTTCGGTTCCTCCCCACCACCACCACCACCACTACCACCACTACTACATGTGTGTCTGTCTGTCTGTCGGTCTCCGCTCGTGCCTCCTGGAAGTTGTCCATGTTCACCTCAAGGGGACGTGTTTTTTGTGAGGTAACTTGAGGGTTGTTGCTGATTCTCTAAGACTGTGACACGAAACTGTAGATGTTGTATACAAGTGAGACAAAAAAAAGGTTGTTATTACACACACACACACACACACACACACACACACACACACACACACACACACACACACACACACATACACAGTGAGAGATGTATTTAAACTGAATATATTTAGAACATCTCTCTCTCCTTCTCTCTCTCTCTCTTTCTTACACCATCCAGTCTTATCTGCCGACTGGATCGACTCAGTGAGAAAGAGACAAATTTAAGTCACCAAGTCTCTTTTGCCCAACCCACTCTTATCTTCCCTCGTCCAAAATACTCTTATCTTCCCTCGTCCAACCTTCCCCACTAAGCACATGATATAACACTTTCTCTCACTTCACATACTCACTATATGTACTGTACAGTTCGGTGCAGGTGAAGGGAAAACACTGCCCCAGCCTCTCTAAACGTGAATATAACCCAAGGCTAATTGCCTGCTTCTTCCTGTGCCATTTCGTGGTCTTGAAGGATGAAATAGTGTTAAGCATAAACAAATCACCATGTGGGATAATTACCATCTTATACCAGCTATAGTTGAGGGTCCTTACGTGCTGAGAGTGAGGCAGTGTTATCCCTTCATCTACTCTTAACTTCTCTCCTACACCCATTCTTATCTTATCTCCTTCTCTCCTCCAGCATCCCCTCACACCTCCCTTACAAAACCTCATATATAACACCTTCTCACCACACCCTCAGATCTCATTCTTCGCCTTCACCACCATTCCTGCACTACCTCACTACTGTACACATATCATCAACACTACCATCTCACTAAAAATCATCATGCTTTCGTTACCCTCATCACACACACACACACACACACACACACTAAAACACACACACAACCCTGTCACTAGCCGTACATATCACCAAACTTTTATCAGATATTATAAACAATATCGTCATCAATATCATCGGTATCATCACCTCATTCCACCTCACCCTCCCGTTCGTAATATTTTATTTCCTGTTAGTCCTCCTCCTACCCTTCTCCAGTACTACCCTCCTTCTTCCACAGCACCCACTCCTCCCTCCCTTCCCCTCCCTTCATCCCCCAACCAAGGAGGAAGCACCGTTAGATATGAAAACCTTTACCAGCACCATCAGTTAACTTAGTTCCCTGGGGAGGAGCTGAAACCTTCCTACGTACCAACCAACCAACCTACCTACCACAAGCCACTAAATGCAAGAGGGACCCCAAATCATGGCTGCCACGAGTTATGGTGTCCGGGGGAGGCTGAGTTATTGGCCGCCCTGATACCCTCGCTCTAATTGGCGGATCCGCTGATGGCCTGGGTGACTTGGGGATTGGTTAGTGGCTGGGTTCATCGCCGCTAAATGGGCCTGTGATTGGTGATTGACGGACGGTTTGTGGGTATTTTTCCGTGTCGACTGATTAGCGAGCGTGTCCTGAGCTACTGTTGATTGGACATTGGATAATCTTGGGCTGCGGGTGTTGGACGAGGCCGTAAGAGCAAGGCAAGTTGAGGCTCAGTGAGGGTGTGAGGGAGAGCCAGCACCCAGCCAGCCTCATAGGTATAGCATATATCACCTCAACTCTTTTTACGAATTGCAAGTTAATCTGCAAATATAACTGCCGAAAGTGAAGTGGAGGGTAATTTGTAAACCAGGGTGCAAACTGCAAAAAATACCAAATTAAAGACTAGACCGAGGATTTCAGTGCGTGGTGTGAATTATTGAGAACTGGACTACGAACTGGGCTCCAAAATGTTATCTACTCTGCAAATTACAAACAGGCCTATGGGCTAAACTGGGATATACTATAGTGCAGAACTGAGTACCAAATCAACTATTACAATTCTCAACACATACAATTTACTTCAGTAGCATCCGATACGACCATAATCAAATGTAAAATGTAGATGCATTCCCAGATAATCAAACAGTTCGCATAATAAAAATTGGACCAAGTTAACCCAATCGAAAAAACACAAAACCTTCGACCACCGAATGTGAGACAAGGATACTACTCACTGGACATGCAGTGCCACTATAGATACATTGTTCTGTTTTCTTCCTAAACCTTGTAAAGATAGAGACAGTAGGACACAGTGATTGGGCCACACGAATGGGGAAGTATGGATGTAGGGAAGTGTGTTACGGTGACAAGTACACAGGTTGAGCCGACAGGGGTATTAATCTCTCTCTCTCTCTCTCTCTCTCTCTCTCTCTCTCCGCACGTGCCGTTCCACATACAGGAGGAGAGAGAGAGAGGGAGGGGGAGGGGCTAACAAAGGGAGAAAAAGAGTGGGAGATGAAAGAAGAGGGAGAATACGTAACTGGGGAATATATTGTAAGGTAAATGCAGTAGAGAAATGAGAACCGTAATAGGAGAATACTTAATATTATTTATATATATATATATATATATATATATAAATATAAATAGGATGGTTTAGAGGGATAAAGGGAAGGTCTGATAGGATGGTTTCTGAGGGTATAAACTATGTATAATAGGATGATCTCTGAGGATAACGGGAAGATAGGATAGGTCGATATATTTGGGTTGGGATTTCATTTGACAGGTGATTTCTTGGGATTAGGATTAGAATTGACAGAATGTTTTCTTGGGGTAAGATATATATTTTGACAGGATTATATCTGAGGAAGGGGGGGGAGTATAAGGGGTCGGTGTTGGTGGGAAGGAAGGATCTGGAGGAAGTGATAACCCAAGGGCACGGTGACACGGTCTGAGGGACACTTCTGCTATCAGACTTAACAGTAGAGATAAGAAGAGAACGAGCAGCGGACCTTCCACCTTACTGTACGTGTGTTTGGATTTCCAGCTAGGATTACATAAGAAAGTTTTCGTTCAAAGCGTTCACATTTTGTCTGAGGAGTCGACATTGAAGCCTCTGCGGGTATGAAGGTATAGATTTTTCGTGATATTTTATGATCATCTTAGAAGTTCACTCAAAGTTTCTCGGTACAACAGAATGCTTTTATTGTATCAGCTTGCGACCCTGACTCCCCTTTCCATTACGGCTATAAAACCCGTCCAGGTATGTAAATTGGGGGAGCTCCTGTTGTTTTTTATATCGTGGTTGTGGTTTTAGAAAATTGTGTAGAGCCCGGAGAAATTTGCATAATCACCACTGGTTATATGTTGTTCGTAGCACAAAAAAAATATGTAAAAATAAAGGAAATAAGAATAAAAAAGAAAAAAAAATACGAGTAGACAGCTATGTTAACTCAGCTTTCTATATTGAGGCAGTACGGACGACAATTTAACCTTTATTCATATTTATAGCAACTTTCATAAACAGCATGGAAGGTAGATAATTATGTAGACTGAGAAGAAAAACACCCACGTAAGTCCCACATACTTATGGCCCCAACATAAACATATTAATAATATGCAACGCAGGCTTTCCCCAGCTACCAGGAGGAGGAGGAGAAGGAAGAAGAAGAAGAGAAAGAGGAAGGGAATGAGAAGGAGAAGGAAGAAGAGGAATGGAAGGAGAAGGGGGAGATGGAGTAGGAGGAGAAGGAAGAGGAGGAAGAAGAGGAAGGGAAAGAGATGAAGAAGGAAGAAGAGGAGAAGGAGACAACGAGGTACCCAAACTGACCCATAGCCCGATTTAGTAGACTGACCCCTTACCCTACCTTACCCTACCTTACCCTACCTTACCTTACCTTACCTTACCTTACCTTACCTTACCTTACCTTTCCTTACCAGGCTGGTCAGTATAGTACAGTGTTGGTCTGGGTGGAGTTGTAGCTGGAGGAGACGATCCAATAAATACGGTGCGATCATTACTGCTCAGGCATGGTCGTGTTGGGGTGATAGTGCGATTGAGTTCACCTTCTTCAGTGCTCCTCACCCGCCACCACCCGCTCCACCCCATATTCTACCTCCATGCTCCACCCCATTCCCCTCCTTGCTAGATCTCCTTTTATACCACCAACCCTCCTTATCCCACCCTCCCTTCACGTCAGATCTCCATTCCCCTCCCAGCCAGATCTCTCTTTATACCTCCAACCCTCTTTATCCCATGCACTCTCCTTCCTCCCTCCTTCTACATCACCAGCTGCAGATCTCTATTCCTTCCCTCCTATAGTATCTCCTTCGCAGTTCATCTAACCCTACTCACCACACCTTTTTTTTTTTTTTTTTTTTCTGACCCCACCCATTTCACTCACTACGCCTCTTTCTATATATTGGCTGTACAAATTCTACTCACCACACCTCTTTTTATACACTGACCCCACCCAGTTCACTTACCACGCCTCTTTCTATATACAGGTCCCACCCATTTCGTCTGTCACACCTTTTTCTATATCCTGACCTCACCCACCCTACTCACCACACCTCTTTCAATATAATCGCCCCACCCAGTTCACTTACTACACCTTACTATAGTAGCCCACCCAACCCCGCCCTCTTTAATCAACTGGTAGTTCGTATAATTTCTTGGCTTTTTCAGTAAATGTAATTCAAACCAAAATAAATTACACAGAAATTTCGCGCAACTCGATAATTGTGTTCCACTTATAAACACTGAAATGGTCGAGAAACGTGTACCTAAAACCATATTATTTCGAAGAGAGCCTATAGGCATTTTCCCTCAGGTTGAAAAAAACAATAACAATAATGGAATACATCTACACAGAATCTGTTGCCTCTATATAAGATGACGTCAGATTTCCCCCGAGGTTCCATCGGGTCTGGTGTTGTCTTTGACTTGCATATAAACCTTCTCTGGAACTCTTTCGGGGACTGATACCAACTTTACGAGCTCAGAGGCCATCGAGGCTCGCCATGCTACAAGAAGAGCACTTTTGGGTGAGATAGCAGAAGGGGTGGGGTCGCGTGTGGGTGCTGTTGTTCCCTGGCTATCGGTGTGTCTATCTCTCTGGCTATCTCTCTATTGGCGTCGCTCTTGGATCGAGTGTGTCTCTATGTCTATTGAAGTCGTTCTTTCTCGTTCTTGGTTTGGTCCGGCGAGACACACACACACACACACACACACAGAAAGAAAGAGAGATAAAACACACACACTCATATACACACAAACACAGAAAGAGAGGGAGATAAACACTCACACACACACTGAAAGAGAGAGAGAAACACACATACACACACCCACAGAAAGAGAGAGAGAGAAACACACACACACACACATCTCACATCTCCTTAGTCTCACCACAAGCTCTCCCTCCCAAATCAAGATGTTGGCTGGAATATCTTGTCTGACTAAACTCTCGTCCATCGATTGAGATAAATATACTTTAGACAATCATTTTTCACAGGTACAGAATTGTCTAAAGATCTTACTTAAATCATTCGCATCTGTAAAAAAATCGTATCCATTAAAAGATATCGAGAGGGAACGCTCTGGCCAATAATAATTTAAATGTATCCTATCTATTAATATTTTAGAAATATCCCGCTAAGGAACTCCATATTGCATCCTACGACTTAAATATTTCAAAATATCCTTTAAAAAAATGTTTATATATCCCGATCAGACTCTTTTTTATTTTATATTCGTGCACAAATGATTTGCCGTGCCGAGAGGATCCTTGAAATGAGTAAGTAATGGCGCCCAAAGTTCCCGCCCATACCAGAGATCCCCCGCCCAAAGTTCCGCCCACAGACACCAACCAACCCTGCACCTGGGCGGGAAAGAGCTAAGACGACGAGAGGCGAGGTGAGTGAGACCAAGCCCAGTCGTTAATAATAATTCCCTACTGTTTAGTATTATCGCCTTGCACTCGCTTACTTCCCCAGATTCTGTGTTCACCGATGGAACGGCTACGATAAAATGTGTAGTTTGTAACCTAGTGAGGGCGAGGGAAGAGAGAGAGGAAAAAATATATATAATATAATCTGTAGCCGGAATATAATAGAACGATTGTAATTTTGAATCAAGTGGACATTTATGTGTGGATTATATTCTGGATTATATGAAGATTATATTAAGATTGCAGAGGTCATAATCACCACCACCACCACCACTTGGCACCACCCAGATCTTTATATGTGCCAGTGCATTGGTCGAATATTGATAATTAAATAAATCTGAATTCACCTGTAGAGTGAGTTAGAGAAAGATGAGATGATGAAGAATAATTTGAATAATAATAATAATAATAATAATAATAATAATAATAATAATAATAATAATAATAATAATAATAATAATAATAATAATAATTTGATGAATAATAATACTCATAACAATAATAATAATGCTGTAAATATTCGTCCAAAAATGACAGTTCGATTAGACGTAGGAAAAAACAACAACAACACTATAATAATAATTGAGGTCTTAGAAAGTGGACTGACTGCCTGAAGGGAAAGAGTTTATGAATTTAACTTGTATAATAATAAATTTCCGCCGAGAAACTCTAGAAATAAAAGAAGTGTATGTGGTGTTGGAGTGGTGTTAATAGGTTACGACGATCCTTCAAGGCAATGGTTGGTTGTGTTTATAAGAAAGTGACAACCGGTTCATACATTAATAACACGGGATGGAATGTAATGGTAATCAGGTTAGTTGGTTTTGTTGTGTTTTTTTCTACTATACAGTTTTCAATTAATTAAAGTATCAGTAATAGCAAAAAAAAAACATTATCTGAACTCATTTGAAAGTTGTGCATTTATTCTAATTCCTTGACTGTAACACATGCTGACACACATACACACACACAAAAAAAAAAACCACACACACACACACAATATTCTATCTTGGTTAAATGTCCCCTCTCTGTGTCTCTGTGTGTCTGTCTGCCCACACTCACACCATCAGAATCAAACCTGGGATATAATTATGCATATCGATGACTGGAGGTCGCCAGGGACAGCATGCAACACCTTGGGGACAATAATGGCATATAAACCATAAGGGGCAAATCACACTTACATTAAGGTGGTAATTCGTTTTTGGTACATTGGAGTGCCTTGATATCTCCAAAGTATACCAGGAAACAGGACAAGAGGAGCAAAAATAATGGTGTTCTGTTGTTGCTTGGAATAGTTTGGAGGATTCAGTTGCTCCAGATTTACCAACACAAAACTTCCCCCTTCAGGACCCTGTAATCGTGTATGAGATCTGGTGGTGGCTTCTGATTCCTCCTGACTATGCCACGAAACAAGCTACTCTTTCCATACAGGTGGTTGGTGTTTTGTGGCAATATTTCAAGAACTCGTTTACCTCAAATATCCTGATTCCATTACCTCATCCCTTAATCCAACTCTAATACTTATTATTTGTGTATATTTTCTTTGCTACAATATTTTTTTTCTTCACTTAAAAATTATTTCCATTCTCATAATATATTTTATGTGTTTATTTACTTACGTCATTCTTGTTCTGAGAGGTATTTGTGTTTGTTCCCTCTTACGATCGATGATACTTTAGAGGAAGAATGGCTTAAGTGCCATCTTATCTATTATGTTAGTTTATAGCAATACATATCTAGATAAATAATTGACAATACTAGTATCAAAACAAGACTGCATTACTGCCTCTACCATGAATAAGAAACAAAGTGATAACCCCATACATTGCCACGAAACAGACTCCTTCCCTATAAATACCGTTTCGTGACACTATTTGGAGGATTCAGTAGCCTTCATTGGGCCGATAACAGCATCACACATACAGGCCCCTCTAGAATTATGTATGTGTCTTGGTTGGTCAACAAGGCACTCCCATTGTAAAGGTTAACATATGCATATAGTGTTCATTCAGAGGAGTAGTGACTTATGTACGTACCAGGCCATTCTTACTAATTGAGGCCCAGTTAGTTAATACAGGAAAGGATAATATATTCACACTCCTGATTATTGGAGAGAGAGAGAGAGAGAGAGAGAGAGAGAGAGAGAGAGAGAGAGAGAGAGAGAGAGAGAGAGAGAGAGAAAGAGAAAGAGAGAGAGAGAGAGTATGTGTTGGTCTTCCACGGACTCTTTCTTTATCTGTCTGTCTGTCTGTTTGTCTGATACACACACACACACACTCACACACACACGCACATTCTCTCTGCGAGTTTTCTTCCAATTTAGATTCGAATATAGATTTACGAGGGGTGAATATTGGCCCCACATAGGAAGGGATGAGGAGTAATTGATTCACTATCTGTCTGCTTCTTACTTACTACGAGTTTTAAATTTATTTCACTCGGCATTACATTACTTCCACCAATATTTATCGTCTTCTAACGTTACTAGTGTCAGAATAATTTGTGTTTTCTTCCAATATCATTAGGTTTTATATTACCGGGTATGTTTTATTACTAGTATAGTTTTTATGTTGTTTCATTATTCATACTGACTTTCCCTTTTCAACAGTATTTTAGTTGTGGTAAAAATATATCATATAGAAATAGAAATGTCTTAATTAATGGAATTATCTCCTGTTGGTGAATGGGAGAGTTATTGTTAGTGAATGGGAGGGTTATTGTTGGTGAATGGGAGAGTTATTGTTGGTGAATGGGAGGGTTATTGTTGGTGAATGGGAGGGTTATTGTTGGTGAATGGGAGGGTTATTGTTGGTGAATGGGAGGGTTATTGTTGGTGAATGGGAGGGTTACTGATTTCCTCCAAAACTAAGCTTTAAGACATAATACTTGGTCATATGCCGAAGTCTACATATATAGTTTTGTTTCCTGGCATGGCTTAGACGAATCAGAAATCCTCCAATTGGTTAACGCACGAATAAATCCTTAAGCTTCGACTTGAGTCAAGATTTCGTCGCACGCACGACCTGCCTGACTAATAATCAGCGAACATCGTGACGTTTATATGGGCAGTAAAGGATTATCTGTAATGAGGAATGAGTTGCTTTCCACGGTTCCTATGTTAGATTACTTTTAACCTGACAAAATTGTACCTGTTTTCCCCATTATATTTATTTGTTTTTTTTTAGTAAGATTACACCAACGTTTTACATAAGTTGATATTTATGTGCAACTTGTTATACTTAATGTATGCAAACCGTGTATTCAAGGTTATATTACATAAAGCTGAACCAGTGTATTTTTCACAGAATAATATAGAATCGCACTATATGTGAAAAATAAGAGTTAAATAAAAGAGGCACATAGGAATAATAAAGAAATTACTGTACTGTATCATCGTCTGTATGAGTGTGAGTGTGAGAAGGTGACGTGTTGTTCTCGTAGGTCACAGTGTTTGGCCACGCTGAAGGAACATTTGCTATCTGTCTAAGGCCATTGGGTTCTACATCACCTGCTCTTGTTTTCTGAATACCAACCCTGTGTTACGGTGCTCACTATAGGAACTCGAAGGGCATAGTGGCTCTGTCAGATAAGGTAGGGGACCTAAGAAGAATAAGTTAGGATTTTCGTCTCTATGGTTGTGCACTGGAAGCCACTACCTTGACAGGGGCTAGCTCGCTATCACTTGAGGCCTAGATAAGGCTTGTTCCCGTGGCTACTCACATAAAGACGAGAGTAGGAGGCGCCCTTCTATCTCCACGGGGGCCATTTACATTTAAATGTGTTCCCTCGTGCGGTATATCGACACGTGCGAACAGCTAAGCACTTCCACACGCCCACTGCCATCACCACCATCACAGTTTTCATCTCCAACACTCGCTTAAAGTATTTATCCCTTCATTTCTTTCAACACTTTCACACGGCCTTAGTTATCTCACGCATGAAACAAACAGGAGCTGGTCTATTATACCTCAAGCTCTCATGATCTTTCCTCATAAGGCATATCAAGTAAAAGTGTTTGAACAGGCACAAGTACTTAGAATTTAATTTTACCGATTGGTAGAGAGAGTTCAGAAAATGACAAGAGCCATAGCACCCCATTAGATCATGGTGTGTTGAATTTGGCAGTGTCCAGCTTTCCTTTCAGCTCTTGGTGGACACGACTCACCCAATATTTATTTTCTAACACTACCCACTTCATCCCCTGGTCAGAGGTCCCACCAGACTCAGCCCCCAACCTTTCTAAACCCTAACTTGTCTCCATAAGCCCCTTCAGTCCCCAGTATTCCAACCTTGTCTTCATAAGCCCCTTCAGTCCCCAGCCCCTCTAAAGCCAACATTGTCTTCAGAGCCCCTAAAGTCTCCAGCTAGACAAACCTGTCTCCATAAGTCCCTTCAGTCCCCAGATCCTCTAAAGCCTACCCTGTTTTCAAAGCCCCTTCAGTCCCCAGTTAGTCTACCCCTTAGTCCCGTCGCTGCGTCACACACCTGGGACTGGAGGAGTGAAGAAAGGCCCAGTCAGTGTTTGCCCACTTGAGGTCTCTATCAGTGGGTCGACCAACTCCACCTGTCGCTCTCTCACTCACTCACCTCTCATCGCCCACCTACCTTCACTACTCACACCTCATTTTTCTTTCACTGCTCTGGACCTTCTCCTCAAGTGCCTTACTGTTTTTCTCATTTCGTGTACTTTTTTACTTTCATTTCCACTTACCGTGTTTACTTTATCATAGTAGTTGTATATTCATTTTTAAATTGTTTTTCAGGGTGTCTGTTTATCTTCTATTTTTATTTATGGTTAAATTTATCTTATTTCCTGATATCCCGTATGTAATTTGTAAAGGGAATTATTGTAGCAGTTATTCGAACTATATATACCTAAAGAAAAAGACGATGACCTTTTAACTTAATTAGGAAAAACAATATAGATTTGAGATTGCATTAAGTAATGAGACAACATTAGGTTATATATACAACAAAAGTATTAAAGATATACTCTCTCAAGTAATGTTGAGTGTATGTATGTATGTATATATGCACGAAGTGAGGTAAGAAGTGCCATATGACGTGTGGGTGATGTTATGTATGTGTGCGTTGAAAAACGAGCGCAAATACGTGTATGTGTACTGTAATGTATGTTAGTTGTGTTAAAAAGTATGTTCCCACTGTATACATATGTTTGTGTGTGAGTGTGTGTGTGTGTGTGTGTGTGTGTGTGTGTGTGTGTGTGTGTGTGTGTGTGTGTAAGGGGGTGTCATGTACGTGTGTGTGTGTGTGTGTGTGTAAGGGGGTGTTATGTATGTGTGTATGTGTGTGTGTGTGTGGTGTTTTTTCTCGTGACTAGTGTTGAGGAGTGAGATAGACCTGGAGTGTTGTGTCACTACCTGTATTGTTTGGATTCTTTGTTTTTACACATCCGCCGTCCCTCTACTTCTCTCCACCCCTCCTTCTCTTACCTTCATCCCTCCTTCTCTTCCCTCCACTTCTCTCTCTTCGCTCCACCCCTATCTCTTCCCTCCATCCCTCCTTCTCTTCCCTTCATCCCTCTCTCTTCCCTCCACTCCTCTCTCTTCGTTCCAATCCTCTCTCTTCCCTCCACCTCTCTTTTCTTCTCTCCACTCCTCCTTCTCTTTCCTCTACCTCTCTTTTCTTCCCTCCACCCGTCCTTCTCTTCCCTCCAGCCCTCTCTCTCTTCCCTCCAACCCTCTCTCTTCCCTCCAACCCTATCTCTTTCCTCCAACCCTCTATCTTCCCTCCAACCCTCTCTCTTCCCTCCAACCCTATATCTTTCCTCCATCCTTCCTTCTCTTCCCTCCAACCCTCTCTCTTCCCTCCAACCCTCTCTCTTCCCCCCAACCCTATCTCTTCCCTCCACCCCTCTCTCTTCCCTCCAACCCTATCTCTTCCCTCCACCCCTCTCTCTTCCCTCCAACCCTATCTCTTCCCTCCACCCCTATCTCTTCCCTCCACCCCTATCTCTTCCCTCCAGCCCTCTCTCTTCCCTCCAACCATCCTTCTCTTCCCTCCATCCCTCTTCTCTTCCCTCTATCCTTCTTTTCTTCCCTCTGTCTGTCTCCCCTTATTTTTTCTCTCTCTCTGTTTTGTTTCTTCTACCTCACTCTATATCCTTTCCCACCAATGTCCTCCGTTATTCTTCCTTCCTATATCCTTCGTTATCCATTCCCTCTTTATTCCTTCGTTATCCTTCCCAAGCTATTTGTTGTATCATCTATTTTCCTTTCTTTATGCCATTCGTTTTCTATGTTTTCATTTCCCTCTTTCTTCCTTCCATTACTTTTATTTTGACATTTTGCTCTCTCCTTTTCACTTTTCTTCTTTCTACTCTAATTTCTTGTCCTTCTCCTCTTCTTTTCTCTACTCTCTTCTTCTCTCCACTCTTTTGTTCTTTATAATATGATAAAAACATTAATAGCAGGAAAATATAAAAGCTACTGTTCAAATACACGAAAAAACAAAAAAATAAACACCCAAGTATAAGAAGCTATATCAAAACCAAGTGAAAATCTCCTGTAAAACTCCTCTGGTCATTTACTTTATCCCTCCCACCCTGTCACTCCAGCAAACACATGTCGCTTTTAAAAATATATAAAGATTCAGCTGAAGTTTTTTTATCTGACGGCTCACATGCAGTACACTTCTTTTCCCAAACATAACGTACAAATACTCTGGAAAGTTAAGGTATTCCTCTGACAGCGTACAGGACAAACTTTTTTTCTGACGTAACGGATACATAAATTACCTTTATTAACTAGCAAATGAATTTTACGAGTTGGTTATTATATGTTTCCCAATATCGTTCAATGCTTAAAAATATGACTTGTGATTTGGTTATATGTTTCCCGAGATCACAAAGATTGCCATGAGAAAGTAGTGCCTCTCCCTCCTCGTCTTCATCTTCCTCCTCCTCCCCCCCTCGTACCTTCATCATGGTGGAGGTGATCAAATGAGCCGACCTCGTCCGTGTGAAGGGTAATGAAGCAGTGGTGAGTGGCATAAACGCTGCAACCCCAAGGAATAATGACGGAGGAGGAGGTGCATGTTATTGAGTGTACAGTACATGAGGTGGCTGCTGGATTGTCTCGTCTCTATTACTACTATCATCATCCACACGGCCCACTGCCACTACTACTACCATGCACACACCCACTGCCACTACTACCACCATGTACAGGACCTACTGCCACTACTACCACCATGCACACATCCACTGCCAATGTTACCACCATGCACACGACCCACTACCACTACTACTACCGTCATGAACACTACCCATTAAGCCTATATTATTACCACCACCACTACCATCTTCAACAACAACAACAACAACTACAACTTTTACCACCATGCACACAAATCTCTGCCACCACCGCCACCACCACCACCACCACCACCACCATGCACACACACACACACACACAACCCAAGACGTGTTTTCTGCCGCACGTTCTCCTGACCCTTTGTGTTGTTTATCTTTGCACCCGCTCCCGTTGTTGTCGTTGTCTCTCCTGTTGATACTGATGGTGCTTATGTTGGGGCTTTATTTATACGTAGCCTTAGACTGGTAGTGGTTTCCTTAACTTTTCGTATGTTTCTCTAGAATTTGTTGCTATGCGAGAAAAAAAAAGTTTATTACTTCTAAGGTAATTTTTTTTTCTTTAACGAGGAAGATGACGACGAAAGACAAGAATAGCGTTTCATTATAAATCATCACCTGTAAGTTAAAATAAAATAGCGAGAGGTCCATAATCATGTCAAGCATATCAAAAACTATTATATTTTTTAAACTGAGGGTTTTTTTTTACTTATAAATATTTTTCCAGCCACTTTCTAGCACCTAAGTGGCCTTCCTCAGCAGTTCATATGCAATGTCTTTAGAATAAGGCACAATGACCCTCCAACCAATGTATATTCCTCGTGGTCCAGGCAGCAGTGTTGACGTTTATGTGATGACGTCCCAACATTTAGAGACAATAAGTGTGTATGCCTCATGAGACGATGGCGGGGAAGGAATGCAGGGACGTCAGGGAAATACCAATCAGGAGGTTAATCGTTGTGCAGAGGAATTTGCATAGGAAATGGCTGAGTGAGTGAGTGAGTGAGTGAGTGAGTGAGTGAGTGAGGTCTGTTCGGTGTCTGCTTGGCCAGCTGTAGTGGGATCGTCTCTTCAACCTCTGTCTGAACTTTGCCTTCCTCGAGCTTTTTTACCTGTCGACCTTTCTCCTGCTTATTCATTTCCGTTGCCTTCCATACCTCGACCTACCATTCATTTAACTTGCATTCCACGCACCGTTTTACTGACTACACTCTTCTGCCCTATTCATAACACCTTTTCTATATCCCGTCTCAATGTCTCCGTGTTTATGTAGGGGAAGGGAGGACACGTGTCTTTCCTCCCCTTCCCTTATCCCTACATAACCTTTCCATCTTCCCACCACATCATCATCATACATCTCCTTTTCCTCTTCCCCTCTTTACATTTTTCCTCTTCATCTTCCTTCTTCTCCCTCCCCCTCATCTCCTCCTCCTCCTCCTCCTCCATCTAACCTAACATTGTGCTTGTTTAAACTGTGCTGTGTGTTCTGACCCTTTACTTTCCACCTCGTACCTCATTCTTCGTGTGTTTAGAGTGCCACTCGTCTCTTCGCTCTACCTGGGTTTAAAATTCTACTCACCATCGCTCGTCCTTTGCTTTTACGTGTTATTTCTCTGTGCTTAACCAAAGTTTAATATCTTTCCTTTCTTTGTATATTATCACCAGGGGTCAAATATTGGCTTGAGTCACTCTAATATATATCAGAACTTTTGACCATAACTATACTCATTATCCGAATCCATTTTAGATTACAGAAGCAGAAAGTAGAGGTAATGGTGTACCTCTTTCGTTCACCCTATGTTTAAATTGTTATCCTATGTTCACCCTGTATTTAATACTTTACTTGACAATCAACCTGTGTTTATGATATCACCGTCTAAGGTACTCCCAGTATTTAACCCTTTCGCTACCGATCATTTATATAACCTTCACAGAAACAAGTATTTGACATTAGGGGAATGCTTTCTTGAGGTTACATTGGAGGGCTGGTGATTCATCCAAACTGTACTAATAAACAGATGCCCTTAGATTGAGGTAGCCTGTTACCTGGCGTAGTTTGAAGGACACTGTAGCCATATAATGTGACCACGAGGGAGCATCCCCTTAACCTGACCAAAACGGATCGGTAGCCTTGCACAGTAGACTGACTGGATTTATCTAGATTTGTGATAGGTTGTAATTTCTTAACAGCTGGGAATTATAAACAGAGGATTAATTTACTTGAAGATGTAACTCAGAGAGAGCCTGACAGTGACAAGAATTTTTTTTTGCCAAACTTAAAATTATATATAGTGCTCGTGTTGTCCAGCCTCTTCTTCCTTGCTCATGTGTTGTTCTCAGTGTTGTCTCTTTACGTTAATGTTTTGTGTTGTAAGGAAGGTGAATGTATTGTATGCAAATGTGTCCAGCTTCGTTGTTACCTCAGCTTGTGTCTGTTTAGTGTTTTGAGTTTCTCTTCCTAGTTTCCCTCTTTAGTCTTTCTCTTTCCTTCCATTATGATTTTTCCATCTTTCCGCATTTCCCTCTCTTTGCGTTCTCTTTCCCTCAACGTTTCTTCTGCATTCTTTCCTCCATTTTCGTGTTTTACCTTCCCTCCCTTTCCTTATATTTTGCTTCCATCTCTCATCTTCTCCTCTGTATTTTCCTCTCCACCGCAATCCCTTCTCCCTTCCATTTCCATCCCAATTCTTTCCTTTCCTTTCATCCTACATTCACGTTACACCTATTTCTATTTATCTCATCTTCCAGCCATGCACACTCGTACATTACCGAAACATCAATCAAATGCTTACATCAACAGTTATCCTTCCCTATAGTCAGTCCACCTCTGAATTCACACCACCAACAGCGACGTGAGGAGATCCAAAGATGCTGTTGTTGTCATTTGTCTTCTCTCTACATCCCATTGTGTTGTGTTTTAACTTAGAGTCGTCAGAGAGTTGCTTGCTGGGGAGTTCACGCGCCTATTAACCCCTCCTCGGTAAACCACACGATTTTTTTCACCTGTGTTTACAATTTCACATTTACCACTAATTTCTCTGTCTCCTTAGGTGCAGTTTGGAAATGCACTAAACTTCATGAGGTTGGTGTTTCAGTATTTCCTTCGTCATTTTTACCAGTGTTGTTGATGATGATGAATTTTACTCGTGTCACATCTGGTCCCTCTTTGCCCCCTCTGGCATTACCTCTTTCTTTTCTTACTTCCTTTCAGTTTTCTATTTTCGACCCATCGTTTTAGGTTATAAGGGGATTGGGACAGTGTTGCTAAATCTAGATCTAGGCAATTGATTCCTTATAAGTAATTCAACCAACAGGACACCATTATTTTGTTATGAATTAATCTGGTACTGTTTCCTGGCATAATTTTGGAGGAATCAAGGCGCTTCAACACATCAAAAGTATACTATTACTATCCCCTTAAGTCTCATCCCCAGTTCCATCCACATCAGCAGTCTGAGTCAAGACCTCAACCCATGGAGTTATCACAATGTCCTTTCAAATCAAACCTTCAATTCTGTCTTAGTCCCAAACACACACACCTTCCTCTAGAGTCCTAGACCCACACCAGCCTGTAGGGCGTTTATAATTTATCCTGGAGAAAATGCACCGACTCCCTCTTCAGTAATGCAACAATACATCCATCTGTTTGTTTAAAAAGTTTTCGATAACCACCTTGTTGTCTAAATGTCTGGTAGAGTTGGTCTTGGGTTGCAATATTTTTACCGAAAAAGCCGAGAACTTTAATGAGGAAGCCAGAACATTTTCGCCAGATTAAACAAAAATAATAATAAAAAATGGAATAGTTTTATCGCCCTACCAACCCATGTATCAACCCTTGTCAAATTAGGCAACCGGTGATTTGCATTTCCTTTCCCATCTTTTACCTCACCACTTTCACACTCAGTCAGTCAGACCCAAGCCCAGACTCCCTCCAGACCCTGCTGCATCAGCCTTCACTAATGCTCCGGTCAACATATAATTCTTGGCTCCAATGCCGCTACAACCAAGCACGAGTATTGTTGACACTTTTAAAACCTCTCTCGTCAGCCGGGGAAAGCCGGACCGACTCCACCACTAGGCAGACGTACTGTACCATCACACACACACACACACACACACACACACACACAGTGAGAGAGAGCTCGTAACTAGTAGTAGTAGTAGTAGAAGTAGTAGAAGTAGTAGTAGTAGTATTAATAGGAGTGAGGGAAGGTGAAAGGATGTTTTACATGACAATCGTCTGGCGTTGCAAACTTGACTGAGGCACGAGACAGCCCTCCTCATCCTCATCCTCCTCCTCTTCCATCCTCCCCCTCCTCTTCCTCCTCCAGTGGCACCATCGGGAGAAGAGCAAAAGGGTGGAAAAATTATGGTGGAAGGCCAGAATGGAGGAGCCAGGAAATGTTGTTTTATGCAGATGTGTGGCTATTGTGTGCCCGGCCAACGTCGCAAATACTGGCAGTGGCAGGAAGAGTAGTGGTGGTAGTGGTAGTTGTTGTGGATGTTGGTTGGTAGTCGTAGTGGTGATAGTAGTAGCGGTGGTGGTGGTAATATTAGTTGAAGTGGAGATGATGGTTTTAGTGATGGTAGTGGTAATAATGGTACAAGTGATGGTGGTGGTATTGGTTGTAGGTGCTGTTGGTAATAGTGGTGGTGGTGGTGGTAGTGGTAGTGGTGGAAGGGGAAAAGTTGTTGGGTTGGATGCCAAGGATTTTGAGAGCATACATGAATGACCCCAACCAGCCCAGGAAAGAAAGAGGTTGTGTGTGTGTGTGTGTGTGTGTGTGTGTGTGTGTGTGTGTGTGTGTGTGGGTGTGGGTGTGTGTACTTGTTTCATAATGCTGGGGTGTATAGTTTATTAGTTAACGTGAAGATCCATAATTCAATTTTATATTCAAGGTAAATAAAAAAAAAAGATGGAAATGTACCCAGGTATTCTCTTGTGCCTCGCGTCCCTCCAGACACTTAATTTTATACTCACAGCATTGAATTTTATGTATACCTTTTGTACACCCAACCACTGTATTACTTTTCATCCTTCAGCCATAACCCGCTCTGAGAGGCTGGCATTTATGTCCACACTTACTCTGCGCTTTTTCGTGCAGGTGAGTGTGGTGTTGGTGGTGGGAAAGGTGGGAGAGGGAGAAGAGAAGGAAGAGAAGTAGGAAGGAAGAAAGGTGGGAGAGGGAGAAGAGAAAGAAGAGAAGTAGGAAGGAAGAAAGGTGGGAGAGAAGGAAGAGAAGTAGGAAGGAAGAAATGTGGGAGAGGGAGAAGAGAAAGAAGAGAAGTAGGAAGGAAGAAAGGTGGGAGAGGGAGAAGAGAAAGAAGAGAAGTAGGAAGGAAGAAAGGTGGGAGAGAGAGAAGAGAAAGAAGAGAAGTAGGAAGGAAGGAAGGAAGGAAGGGAAGAATGATGGAATAAGAGGGGAGGTAGTGGATTGAAAAAGTGGGTTAATGAATAAAGGTTGGGTTAGGTGAGGTTTTAAGCACAGATAATTTTGGTTAGATTAGGGGTTACAAGTAAGGGAGAAAAGTAGATGAAGCTAATATATGCCAGACTTTAAGTGATGTGATTTATGTGATGTCTTTTTATATTATTTATAAATGTGTTGTGTCACATTATTCATCCACCTTCTCGTCTGAACAATTTTTCTTTTTTCTTCTTTTCTTCTTCTGCACATCTGCATTTCATAATCCATTTCTCTCGCTCGCCTTCCGTATCTTCTTCCTGCTCTCACGTAACTCTTTTTCTCGTTTACCTCGTGCACGTTCGTCCTCTCTCTTCCCTCACGTTCCATTACCTTCACCCTCACGTTCCTTTACCTTCACCACCTCGTCGTCTACCAACCTTATCCCTACAACTGTTTCCCTCCTCATTTTGTTTTTCATCTCTCTAACCTGATTCCCTATTATCCCTCTTCAATATTTACTTACTTCCCTCATATCACTACCATTAACCAGTTCTCTCATTTCTCTGCATACCCATACATTGTGCCCGAGTACCCCATTATTTTTTTTTTCCCTCACTCATTCCATCTTTCCTACAAGAAATCGTACAAGAAATCGTACACACGTTGTTATTCGAGGGTTTAGAACATAGAGAAATGATAACACCAAGTAAATGCAACAACATTATTGTTAGGTTTGCTGTTTGGCTAATCACAGAGTCACTTGGTAGACTATTCATTCATTGCAGTACTTTCAGAATAATGACCTCTCTTTCCATATAGTCTGTGTAAGAATTCCTGTGGCCAACTGTACCTCTCATCCACTCACCTCATTCTCTCATGGCCCCTTTGAACAACCTCTCTTATACCGTATATACTCGCCCTCGTACCTCCTCCTTCCCTCACGCCTTAATACCTCTTCTCTCACGCCCTTCAGCCTCCTCCCGCACGCCCTAGCACGGTTCCCACAGCTCACACAACCTGCCGCCCTCTTCTTCCCTTGCTGCTCCTCCTCCTCGTCGACCCCCTGCCGACCCCAGCTATATAATGAGCCTGCCCTCGCTTGGTAAGGCCCATCACTAACAATGTAATGTTTTAAAATAAGCAGCTTCTCCGTCAGGCCTTGACCAGGAGTCGTGGCTAGCTCCCGACCTCTCCCCCTCACCTCCCCTCCTGCTGCATGCCCCCCGACCCCTGCTCCCATGCACCCGCTCTCTCTCTTTTTCTCTTTCTCAGTCTTTCTCTGCTCCCGACCCCTATGTGCATGCTCCCTAACCTTGCTCCCATGCACCCTCGTTCCCGAAATCCTCTCCCGACCTCCTCCTCTCCCGACCTCTGCACCTGACCTCTCCCACCGACCTCTAGGTTTGCTAGTTGCATTAGACCTCCTCGGCCTCGCACTCAGTCTCATCTACACCAGTCTCAGAACTACTTTGGTCTCTCTCTCTCTCTCTCTTGTTCCCAAGCCACTACGTTCCTTGTTACTATTTCAATGCATCCATGCTTTTCCTCCTCTCGTTCACCCAGCCCATTCATTCCCCAACACCCACTTTCATTCACCCAACCCATTCATTCCACACCCCATGCCTCTCCTTCACCCATCCCAACTCCATATGCCATAGCTCTTCTTAACTCAATGCATTCTCCACAAACATCCTTCTCTCCTACTCCAAAAAATTATCCCATACTCCAACTCCCTCACGTCTCCTATGACTTGACAAAATCCGACCGAGGAAGTACTGGCAGGAATAATTTGTATTTTTTTTTAAACGCTGATGGGAAAACACAAGAGTAAATGAGAAAAAAAAAATATATATATATATTATGTGCAGGCAAATTTATTCATGTATGAAGAGAGAATAAATGCTATGTAATAAGACGAAGTGAAAGTTGATAGTTTAGTGGACAAGGAGAGAGAAGAAAACCCAAGAAACAGGTAGTAGTGAAGGAAGCAGGAAAAGCATAACTAAAGAACCGATGACGATATTGAGGTAAATCGAAGGGTCGGCAAGAATATTGTGGAAAGTGTAACAAGATGAAGACACGAAAAGGAAAGGAAATTAGGCTTAGGTTGAGAGAAATCGTAAAAGAAAAAGAAAAAATAAGAAATATAAGAAAAGAAGGACGGGTAAGACGACTGAATGAATAGTTAAAAAATATATATATATATATATATATATATATATATATATATATATATATATATATATATATATATATATATATATATATATATATATATATATATATATATATATATATATATATATGTATGTATATTATAGGTGTATATATTATAGGTGAATTAGGGTACTAAACTTATTACTCTAAGACTAGCTCATTAATTAAATCCCACATTTCTAACACTGTGTTGTCTGTAACCTTCCTGGTAAAGTTTGGAGGAATCACTAACCCTCTAATTCATACAAAAACAATCTCTTCTTAGAGTAGAAGAGAAAGTATAGGGAAGGGGAAGTGGAGAGAAGAGGCAGTGGAGGAAAGAAAGGATGCGAGAGGAAAAGAATGTAAGGTAATGGAATATTGGAGAGGTTGATGATGGGTTGTGGGTAATGGTGATTGATTCTCCTGATTCTTGTCTTCCATTCCACTCCACTACACCATCTATTTATATATATTATATGCTATTATATTTATATAGTACATACATAATTCTACTTATAGTATTCTTTGATAGTCTATATGTAATTATATGTGAATTGATTTGTTATTGCATGTATTTAAGCATTATTGGTGCACATATTATTGCCTCCTTCTTCTAATATTAACCTTCTACTAATTCCCTTCCTTCTTTCCAGGA
Organism: Petrolisthes manimaculis; assembly: GCA_034508575.1. Lineage (NCBI taxonomy): Eukaryota > Metazoa > Arthropoda > Malacostraca > Decapoda > Porcellanidae > Petrolisthes > Petrolisthes manimaculis. The sequence continues at coordinate 81,489 of JAWZYT010004759.1, forward strand.
ATATTCCAGCGAGACTCATCACCTCATCCACATGCACGGTAAATAACCAGTTTGTGTTTATCATGTTGTCACTGTCTGCACAAGTGTTTGATAAACTTACGAGAAATGTCTGGAACTTATTAGTGCAATCCATTACGACACCTTCATAAACGTGAGACTCTTAACAACAGTGAACTCTATCTATGAATGGTGTGTAGATGTATACTGGAAGGGGTGAGGTGTAGGTGTATACTGTAAGGGGTGAGGTGTAGGTGTAAGGGGTGAGGTGTAGGTGTATACTGGAAGGGGTGAGGTGTAGGTGTATACTGGAAGGGGTGAGGTATAGGTGCAAATGTATGTCTTGCGTGTGTATATACTTAGCTTGCTCATAATGTGTAGAGGGTCGCATCGTTGACTTATGCAGGGAATGTATTGCTTGTCATCAGGAGGGGATATTTATTCAGTTATGCATAATGAAGGTTGGGGTTAGAGGGTGAAGGGGTCAGTCAAGAGTCCCGAAGATGCTTGGGGAAAGTTGTTGTTGTGGATGTTTACTTACTCAGTTTGTGTTTGTGTGTGTGTGTTTAATCTTTCCTTATTTTTTTTTACTTTTGCCTCTTGAAATGTTCGCTTCTTCATGTTATTCTGTGTACGTTTTAATCCTTGTATTTTCATTTCTTTCAACTCGTCTTGTCTGCCAGTCTTATGTGTAGAGCGGCTGGTGTGTTGGTCTTATAACCCAAAGCACTATAGGGAAATCAGAAGCACTCATATATCATTTACATATGTTTCAAAATTTCTTGTGTTATTTTTATTAATGTTCATCTTGGATTGCGATGCATTTACTGATTTAGGCCAATGTAATTAACATTAAATAGGGGAACCGGTACAGTTTCGCCAGGCTAAAAAAAACATAATAATGGAGTATACAGTAGGTCCATCACCTTTCCTCAGAAGTTACACATAATAAGCTTCTTCAATATGGATGGTGTTTCAAGGTAATGTTTGGAGGACTCAGTAACTCATAATTTTGTGAGTACACCACACTCTCTGTGGTGTGTACGTCAAGTGTTAGTGACTCTTTGTGTGGTATATACGTCAAGTGTTAGTGACTCTCTGTGTGGTATATACGTCAAGTGTTAGTGACTCTCTGTGTGGTATATACGTCAAGTGTTAGTGACTCTCTGTGTGGTATATACGTCAAGTGTTAGTGACTCTCTGTGTGGTATATACGTCAAGTGTTAGTGACTCTCTGTGTGGTATATACGTCAAGTGTTAGTGGCTCTCTGTGTGGTATTTACGTCAGACGGTCTGGCGTGATGATTCAAAGCCTGGTCCACTGAGAACCATAATTGCAACTCACTCCACTGCTTATTTGTATTTTCTTGCTATATTCGTTAATGTGTACGTGGGTGTGTGTAGTGAGGGGTCTTATGCTCCTCCCGTCCTTCATCTTTTTCTCTCTCCAGTATTTTGCCTCTTTTTCTCCACGAGACCGTGAGACTCTCCTCCTCCTCCTCCTCCTCCTCCTCCTCCTCCTCCTCCTCCTCCTCCTTCACCCTTCCTCACTCACCCTTCCTCACTCACTACCTCCTGACCGCCTCTTCCTCTACCCTTCTACTCCTTTTTTCAACCCCTTCCTCTTTTACCCCCAGACCGTTTCCTCTTCTACCCCTCTACCCCTTCTCCCCATTCTACCCCTCTACCCCTTCTCCCCCTTCTACCCCTTTCTCCAAGCTCCAAGCACTTACTCTTTATCCCAACCACTCACCTTTTCCTCTTCTACCCCCTCACTCTTTATCCTCAACTACTCGACCCCCTTCCCCACATTTACTGTACCTCCACACCCCCTGACCTTACCTTCAGCAGGAGAGGTCATGAGGACCCCAATGTGACCTCTGACCCGTCATGTAACACAGACTCGTGTTTACCTTCCCACCCTGTAATTATTATTGGCGGATCTAAGTGTCTGTGATTTACTCATACAATTAAACTTGGATATATTTATGATGAAAGTAACTGTGGGTGAAAAAGTGCATTTGGATGAAACCACATGCATTATATATATTTACTGTGTAGACGGTATGTACACATATATACTGTACAGTACATACACTAAATGTACGCTGTATTTATATGTACACATCATGAATACTTGTTGTACTGTACTTACTTAGAAGGTCAGTTTGATAAAAAAAAATATATTGTATATGACCATTGAGTGTTGCATATTATATATAATTATTCTATAGTGTGTGTATGAGTGTGTGTTTGGATGCATGTTATTCTGGTGAGTTCCCATTTTTGAGGTAACCGTACATGTATACTGCATCCTATCCTGACCCCTTGTCTCCTCACCACCACCACCACCACCATCACCACCTCCATCACCTCACAGACGTCCTACCCTATACATCCTACGCGTTACTCCCTTTACCCAGCCTCTCTCTCTCTTCTCTCTCTCTCACTCTTTTTTTTTCTCTCTCTCTCTCTTTCTCTCTCTCTCTCTCTCTCTCTCTCTCTCTTTCTCTCTCTCTCTCTCTTCGCAAACAGAAAGTGGGGTTGGCAGTTAGTTGCTTCACGTCTCTACCGTCGAATCATTCAGTCATTCATTCATTACCTGTGTCATTAGGTCCTACGTAAACTTAATTAGACGCAGGTAAAGCAGTTGTGTGTTTTTAGTGGGTGTTTTTGTTTGAGCTTTCGGGAGGTGGGTGTGTTTTTTTGCTTGCCTTTCTTTTTTATGCACTTTAGGTTTCTCTCTCTCTCTCTCTCTCTCTCTCTCCACATCTTTCTTGTCCGTTCCCTCACTCTATATTTATATCTATCAATCCATCTGTTTCTCTGTGTATCTATTTATCTGTCTGTCTAACTATCATAAATCCAATCATTCTACCTGTCTATCTCTCTGTCCAACTATCATAACACCAATCAATCTATTTATTATCTATTTATCTATCTGTCTCTCCCTCTCTGTCTGTTCTCTTATCTTTTCTTTTTCTTTGTGCTTCTGCTGTGGCTGTGGATTGAGCCGGGTACAAAAAACATTACAAGTGAAAGTTTAAGCCTCAACTCTGACCTGTGGCTTTAAATCTACAATGCATGATCTCTCCTCTCGTACTTTACCTTCCTCCTACGTCCAGTCCATTGCTTCTACCTTCTCTTTTCTCCCCCTCATTATATCTTCATCCCGTGTTTATGTTGTCAATTTTACACTTCTCTCTATTTCGATGTTCAGTTCTATTATATTTTATCTTCCTCGTTCGTTTAGTCTATTGCTTCAACTTTCTTTTTCCTTTTTTTTTCATTAACCTACATCTTCATCCCGTGTTTATGTTGTCATTTCCACTTCTCTCTATCCCAGTCATATCAGCCTCCGAGTTTTTAGTTACTATTCCCACAGTCCTCACACGTCCCATTCTTGTGTAAAGTTGAGAGGGAAATTGAAGGGGAAACACTGCCTCGGCCTCGACCCAACAACACATGAGTTAAATCCATTTCACTGAACTAAGTCAACAAAACCAACCCACCAACCAACCTACCAACCAACACCCTCTCCTCTCCACCACAGTATATGCACAACGCCCACCTACTAAAACAGGAAGAGATATAAGGTAATTCCTGGCCGCCCCACTTACCACAGCCACACTCTATCACCTGACCTTTGGAGAAGCATTTGTCTACACCCTGCATACACTGCCCCTCTACCCTTCACTTCTTTATAATAGCCTTCCCCTCATCCTCTTTTCGCCAGCTAAACAGTTGTCCATCCCACTATAGAGCCTTAAATATATTTCAATTTATCCCAATGATCTTAGAAAATATACGTGGACTAATAATTTAAAACGCACAGAAAACTTAACGTCAAACAAGAGTTAAAATCTATTCCTATCACATGCAGGAAGTGTTGGTAGTTTGAGCAGAGGCAGGCTGGTAAGCAGGCCTGTGGGCAGGCAGGCAGACAGGCAAACCTACAGGCAGATAATCAAGCAGGTAGGCAGGCAAGTAGCATGTAGGCAAGCAGACAGGCAAAGAAGCAGGCAAGTAGACAGACAGGCAGGCATGTAGGCAGGTAAATACGAAGGCAAGTCTGCAGGTAGACAGGTAGACAAGCATACAGACAGACAAACAGATAGGCCAGAAGGCAGGTTATCAGTACAGTGTTGTCAGTGTGTGGGCAGACCTCGCGTGTCTATCTTACAACATTTATCTGGTTTGAAGGTCATAAATGATGTATTATTAAATTGTGTACGCACACTAATAACAATAATGATAATAATAATGATAATAATAATAATTAATAATAATTAATAATAATAATATTAGTAATAATATTAGTATTAATAATGATAAATTATTAATAATAACAATAATAAGAATCAATGACAATAAAATTAATAGAATGGGTTACGTAATTCGATAATATGGGAGAGTCTGAACCATTTCACTGCTCTCACTCTCACTCACTCACTCTCACCTCCCCGTCACTAAATGTTGATCCCGACACTCTATTCCAACACATGCACCTTGTATCAGGGGATCAGTTAGGGCGTTAATGGGACAGAGACGTAGTGAGACTGTAAGCGAGAGGGACCTTCGACAAATTGTCTTGATAATATAACAATACTGGTTCGCTGTGAGTCCCGTCTGGCTTTTACCTTAGTATCGTATTATACAGGGAAAGTCGATCCCTATTCCTTTCCAATGTAGAATATTGTTCTGTATTTATCCTCTTAACGTCATATAGGACTGCATCTCAGTTAACCTCCTCGTCTTCCAGTGCTAAATATTTTAACGTAATGTGATTCTCAATAGGCATTTCATAACCTATATAAAATTGTCTCCAATGGTAAAGAAAACTCCTGAACTCCCTGTGCCGTCAGGGACTTGTGAATGATACAGCCGACTTGGAAGAGGGAAGCAGGTCAGGTGAGCCAGGTGTGTCAAGCCTAGAGAGAGAGAGAGAGAGAGAGAGAGAGAGAGAGCAGTGCCAGGCGAAGTCATATTCCTGTCTGACTAGTGTAGTAATCTTTTATTTATTTTTCTCTCTTTTTTATTTTGTTGGTATTATTAATAGGATATAATCTTTGAGCCGTCCTCTGTAAAAACCTTATTGTTGTATTTACGAACGGCTGAGGTGTGACAGTAATTGACTCCAGTCCTGGCCGCCTCTAAAATAAGCATCGTGTTGCTGTATTTGCGAGATAAGATCTGGGCACTGCCAAAACAAAAACATTACCGCTACGTGTACGAGACATTCCCTAAGAGCAACGCAAATTTATGGCCATATATTTGTTTATATGGGAAAAGTTTATTATCTCACTCACATCAATTGAATAAAAAACTTTTATGCATTGTTTACTAAATGAGAAATACATGCCCCACCAAATCAAAATATTATAGTGTTTGCTACATTTCTTAATTAATTTACGGTGTAGCTGCTCCCAAGTACAGACATGATCATTATTAGTGTTGTCGCCACTCCGGTCTGTTGATTATACACGTGATATTCACAGGCTGAGCGTCACGAAGGAGACATACTGTACGTACTTTCCTCTTCTACTTAATTAACTATGATGACTGTGACCTAAGATTCAAACATACACTACAGATGGGATATTTGCCCATTCCCTACAGCAGAACTTTGGTGATGCTACCGTTACATTGACTCTCACCACATCCATCATTATTAATTTATCATCATCATCATCATCATCATCATCATCGATCATCATGTCGAAGTTGAATGCCATGTCGTTTTGTTGTCAAGTCTCTTGGGGTATAAATATTTTGCCTATAATAATGTTCACTGCCGAAATTTTGTAGCTTCAGTAACAAAAATACGTGTGTGTGTGTACGTGTGTGTGTGTGTGTGTGTGTGTGTGTGTGTGTGTGTGTGTGTGTGTGTGTGTGTGTGTGTGTGTGTGTGTGTGTGTGTGTGTGTGTGTGTGTGTGTGTGTGTAACAATATTTAAACCTGATTAGATCTTGGAACATGGCGGGTGTTTGGACGCTTCGACTGAGCTCCCACACCTTGCTTATATACTTATACTCCTCTCATTCTCTCTCTCTCTCTCTCTCTCTCTCTCTCTCTCTCTCTCTCTCTCTCTCTCTCTCTCTCTCTCTCTCTCTCTCTGCTTTTATCATTGACTCCCTGCCTTTCTCTCACTTCCTCATTGTGTTCATCTGCATCTCCTCTGACCCTCTGTACCTCTCTCATCCTCCAACTGTATCTGAAATATATCTTTAGAATCTACACGAGTCTTCAGTGACCAGTTCTTCCTATACACAATTCACTCCCTTCCTCTCCTCCTTCCCTTCTCTCTTTTCCACATCTTCCTTCCCTTCTCTCTTTTCCACATCTTCCTTCCCTTTTCTCTCCTCCCCTTCTTTCCAACTTTCCTACTCTCCTTTCCTTTCCTTTCCTTTCCTTTCCTTCACTCCCTTCCAGCCTTCCCATTATCTTACATAGTGCTTCTTCACGATATTGAAAACTTACGCATGACCTTGGCCCAAAACTTTCACGTTATGATGCCTTTTCTAAATTACAGTGGCGGTAGAAAGTTGTCCCATAGAGAGTTCATGGGCTTCCCCGGTACAGCAACTCTCCAATGCCACTCTACCAGATGCGAAGCGTGACAACAGTGCATATACTTTCATTGAAGGAAGTATAATAGTACAGTGTGTGGTGGTAAATCTGAAGCAACTGATTCCTCCAAACTATTACAAGTATCATGCATGCAGGATACCATTGTATTTGTTATTGTGGTCTTGTTTCTTGGCAATACTTTGGATGAATCAAGGTGCTCTAGTGTACCAAAAGTGTGTTACTCCCTTAAAAGTCCATTTCTTATTATCATTCTGTTTCTTCATCTCGTTACTGATCGCAATAAACAGGGACATGCATGCAATGGGTCCTCTCTCTCCCTACCTGCTCACTCATCCTTCCCAGCCACATTCCCAGTCTTACAATCTCAGTCTAACAATCCCAGTCCCACAATCCCAGTCCCACAATTCCAGCCCCACAATTCCAGCCCCACAATTCCAGTCCCACAATCCCAGTCCCACAATCCCAGTCCCACAATCCCAGTCCCACAATCCCAGTCCCACAATCCCAGTCTCCTGTTTGTTATGATGCCCACGTCCTCCTCCTCCTCTTCCTTGTCTTGTCCCTGCTATCACCCATCTCGTGTAGACAGCCAAAGCATTTCACTTCACGAGGTTCTATTATTTAATTATCAGTGGTATAAAGTGGAAGGAAGAAAGTCAGTAGTGAAGGTATAGCGGGAATGAAAATATTGTGACTAAGTATGATTATAGATGTGTAGTTTTAGTTATTTTTTTTATATAGAGTATACAGTTGTGTGGTGTATTTTATGCTATATTTATCAGGCGTGTGGTATTAGTTGATTATGTTTTTTTTTTTAGTATAGGTCTAAGGGTGTCTGGTGAAAGTCCATTAGATTAGGAGAGTTTAAAATAAGAGTCTGTCAGATAGTATAACCCAATCAGCAGGTAAAACAAAGTGAAAATTTTGCACCAGTTTATATCAAGGGTGTGATAGCATAAGCCAATGAACAAGTAAAACACAATGAAATATATATACAATATGTTTGGATCAAAAGGCCCCTCGAGTGTGGGCGGCCACCATCAACATGCAGATGAGGTGTGCCAGCCGCATTGCCGCCGTGAAATCCTATGTGCTGTTATGGTGGTGGTGCTGAGTACGGTCTGATTACGGGTAATGGGTGGGGCGGTGTACCCTGGATGGCTGCCTACGCCCACACACCATTACCGTTTTTTATATTTTCACACCTGGAGATTGCTACGTTGCCCAGAGTAAAGTAAGCCAGTGTGAGTCAAGAGAGTTGCTGGCTGTACTGATACGAAACTAGCTAAGGGATTGTTTTCTCATATAAATAAAACTCAATTGATTTATAAAGAAAATGTCTGCAATGTCCTCTTAACCCAGGGATTGGGGGGGTTACGATGTGGAGTGTGTGTGTGTGTGGGGTGGAGAGGGGGAGTTCTACGTTTGGGCATTTGTTTTTCGGAGGGTGTGCGACGTGACAGGGTATATGTATGTATGTATGTGTGTATGATATTTCGATTGTGAAAAAGTATGCTGATTCATAGGTGTTTGTGGTCTTATGAACGCGGAGCAACCTTTATTTTAACTGGAGAGCAGCAGGATGATGGTGGTGTTGGTAGTGGTGGTGGTGGTGGTAGTGATGGTGGTGGTAGTGATGGTGGTGGTAGTGGTGGTGGTGATGATGATAATGGTAGTGGTAGTGATGGTGGTGGTGATGATAATGGTAGTGGTAGTGATGGTGGTGGTGATGATAATGGTAGTGGTAGTGATGGTGGTGGTAGTGGTGGTGGTGGTAATGGTGGTGGTGGTGGTGAATCTTGGTGTCACAAAAGTCAACAAGCCCCTCTTTAACTGCCCCCTTTTCCCCCCCTTCAGCCCCCTCCTTCGATTAAAATGGATAGCAAAAAGCCCCCCTCCATCTTTACCTACCCCTTTGCACCCACTACCCCCCTACCCTCAACGCTACTCCCCCATATAAACATCCCTGCCCCCTATCAACCATCCTCCCCCTTTGCTACCCCACCCCATTTTTGCCCGCTCCACCACTATACTACCTCTCCTATATACTTCTCCCCTAACGGCCTCCCTCCCCAGTTTGGTATACCCTCCCCATTGGCCTCCCTCCCCAGTTTGGTACCCTCCACATCGACCTCCCTCTCCCCCCTCAAGATAGCCACACTTGACTGGCTCGTGGTCTTGTAACAGGAAGCCACTAATGTGATGCAGGCAGGCTTGGAGGAGGTCAGTCTTGTATATACCTTAAATGTAATCGCTTGGAGGAGTTTGCGATATTCTCTCTCTCTCTCTCTCTCTCTCTCTCTCTCTCTGTCTGTCTGTCTCTCTCTCTCTCTCTCTCTCTCTCTCTCTCTCTCTCTCTCTCTCTCTCTCTCTCTCTCTCTCTCTCTCTCTCTCTCTCTCTCTCTCTCTCTCTCTCTCTCTCTCTCTCTCTCTGTCTGTCTGTCTGTCTGTCTGTCTGTCTGTCTGTCTGTCTGTCTGTCTGTCTGTCTGTCTGTCTGTCTGTCTGTCTGTCTGTCTGTCTGTCTAAATCTACTCATACTGGTCTATTTCTCATTTAATTTCTATCCCATCTCCATCTCCTTCTTCTCCCTGGATGCTGGTAGCCTTATAATAATAATTATTTTTCTCTATTTTGACTTGATACAATCACCCATGACTGTCTTCTCAAATCTGCTTTAGCCTCGTGTCACCTTTTATTTATCATATATCCATTCTCGTTCGTTGGTTTCATCTTATTATCTCATCTCATCTCATCATATATTCTTTCTATTATCTATTCTCATCACATCTCACCTAATACTCTTTCTGTCTCCTTTGTTTTATCTGATCTCATTTCTTTTCATTTCTCTTCGCCTTCACTTCGTCCCATCTCACATAACATATTTTCTACTTCTTTCATCTCATCACCCTGTATCTGTCTCTATTTTAATCTCCTCTCTCTGATATAATTATATTTTCTATATCTTTTACATTATGTTCCCCGTTACATATTTTTTACTTTTTTCATTACATTTCCATGATATAATTATTATTTATCTATTCATTTCATATTATTTTCCCTGATATATATTTACTATTCCTATCCTTTTATTTCCCTGATATAAAATGTTTTCTATTTCTTTCATATCATCTCCCTGATACATTTTTATATTATCTTTAATCTCATCTCATCTCATTTATTCTGACTGGCATAGGCTCTCCTTGATAGAAAAGAAAAACAGCAGTCCTTTATGGGGAGATTGTTTTGTTGGCAAATTGGAAGGCTATTGATTTCTTCTAAGTATGCAGAAAACAGATCCCCTCAGTGGTAGGCTACTATTAGAGCTTCTGTTTCTTGGCATAGTTTGGAGGAATCAGAGACCTTCCAATTCACCAACAAAAGAATCTTCCCTTAAACCGTACACACCTGGGAATTCTTCAATGCTTCAACAGAGAACTGGTCAGCTCAGCCCTCAGGCCTTCAGTGCCCGAGTTAAGAGGGACATTTCTGCATGCATTAGGGAGAGTAGTCTGGTGTGAACATGTTGGAGCCTACAAGTCCTCCAAACACCTTTAAAAACACATCTACAGGTCTCATACACAGGGATTCTGTTTCGTGTCTTAGTTTGGAGGAATCATTATCCTCCCCATTTGAACACATGAGAGTATCCTCATAGTTTCTATAGTGGTCAAATTTGAGGGCTAACGATTCCTCCAAACTATGCCACGAAACGAAACCCTTACTCGTATACTGAGGCAGCCTGTTTCCTGGTATTGTTTGGGGGATACATTAACAACTTAATCTGACCGCAGTAGAATCTCACCTTCACCATGCAACCCTGAAGAATTTAGTTAAGCATCGAACAATTTCCCATCAATCATAAAATATTGAGTGAATATAAATATGTAGATTAATACACGAATGTAGATGCAATCACCCAATTCAATGTATTCAAATATGGAGAGCAAATGTAGGGTTCAATTTATATTTCCTCTCCGTTGGGCATTTACACCAGCTGTTTGGATGTTGTGGTATGTCTGCCTGCACGGTAATAAAACTGCCACGGTATATCTCAAGGGGATGCATACACTCTAAAAGGTAAAGCTGAACATCTTCTACGACGGGACATTACGAGCTTCCTTCAGTCCTGTAAAAACACATACACAAAAGAATGAACACATACACAACAAGAAATAAACACACACACACACACAAAACACTCACAGACCACACAGAGTTAGGACAACTCACACACATATCACACAATTACTACAACTCACACCTTCTCTTCTACCTCTGAGCTACAGCACGAATTTATGTGGGCAACTGTACACCTGGTGGAGTGAGGGCAGTTAAGTTTGTGGTTTGTAATGATAGCGTCTGACAGTGATGGCGTGGGGCAGCAGTGCAACAAACATTTACTTTATACAAAAATAGTTGTGGTCAAGTGTATAACATTTGACTGGTCATATAAAACATCACAGTCGACCTCTACCTCTTGCATCATTCCCAAGTCTCACACGATAGGTTACCGGTTCCAGACGAGGCAACATAATTCAGGTTTCGTTGGCATAGGTTGGATTAGGTCAGGGCAAAGTATGTTAGACCTGATTTGATTAAACTCCAGTAGGGTAGGTTACATTTATACAAACGAGGCAACATAAAATGAGAGAAAATATTCCAGTAAGCCAAAAATGTATTCGTTTCCCAGTACACTGATAAACTTGGGACCCATGACTCCCAGTTGACAGGAGGGCGCCTGGAGGGAGGCGTCAGCTGGGCAGGTTGCTGGCTCCCTCCCTCCCTTTCTCTCTCTCCCTCCCTCCTTCCCACCCTCCCTCCCGCCCTCCCTCTCTGGACAGTCTGGGCTACATCTGATTGTCGATGGTAATTCAAGGTCATCTGTTGCTTCTGCTTGATTCTTATGACCTCTCAAGGGGATTCACACTGGTTTTTCTCTGGATAAGAGTCGAGGGAGAATTGGACCAGAATATTATTTTGAAGAGTTTGAGGCCTTTAGGGGAGAGTCTCTTGTGATCAGACTGGAGGCACTGAAGCACAGCAACATATTTGATAAGAAATTGGTTCGCAATCAATTATATGTTTGTGGTTTATTGAGTAAATTTGTGACTGTAGATTTCTTTCACGGATTTTTACACTTGTTGGTTCTCGTCGACTCATTTATGACTTTTTTTTTTCCACTAAAAATAATATTGATTTAAAGTGAATGAAAGAAAACCGTCCTCTCCCTGGAAAACCCTGTAGGACGAGAGAGGAGGTGATATCGAGGAGAGACAGTCAACACGAAAGATATAGAAGGAAAATGGGAGTCCGTTGAAGAATTATAAGGGAGTGGCTGTGGTCCTGTCAAATGTAATGATCCCAATGATTAATCATCAAATAGCCGTGGTGGCAACGCTTGTTAATCCCATCAATATTGAGTTGTCATACACATATTGCGTGAAAACCCACAATTTGTACCAGTCAGGCTTATCTTGTATCGGGAACAGGGTCGTTTTTAATGGTTATGAGTAGTGCGAAGGTGTGTTGGATTGTTATTTTGTATATGAAACCTTAATTTTAATCAATATAAGTTAATATTGATATACTTAAAAAAATTGTAGACGCCTAAGTTTACAGTCAACAGAAGAGGATATACAGAGGATATACACTAAAGGTTTCAAGTAAGCAACTAAAGTTTTCGTAACACCTGGTGTTTGATAAATTATGTCAGCATTGTCCACGGGAACTGTTTGTCATACGCCTGTCACATATACAAATCGCTGTCCCTTTGCGTTTTCTTGCCTTCAGACGTCTCCAGTGTTGTGGGTGACAGCCGGGAGAGTTGTCGCCTCGTATCTCATTCTTGCATAGGTATACATCAACCTTACATATCGCAGTTTAACATATATTATCTCGGTCTTGTAAATCTCAGGATGACAGATCTCAACCTGGCATAGTGTGTCAACTTTACAAATTACGACTGGATACATCTCAGCTTTGTATACTGCATCTCAATCTTAGACATAATCACTTTCAGAGACATCAAATTACCGCTAACACACACACACACACACACACACACACACACACACACACACACACACACACACACACACACACACACCAAAACACCTAATATTCTGTTGATAATATTATATTGTATCACCCTTATACATCATCATACACTTACATATCTGAACATACAACTTCACCAAATTTTATCAAACCTTGCCATCCAAAACTTTGCATACCTTAAAACTTGAGACATAATTATAAAATAATAGCTTAACCATTATATTTGTTTGGGTATATGTGTGTTTGTGAGTAAGTGAGTGAGTGAGTGAAATAGAGCTGTCATCACGAAACGCCTGGATCTCATCACGTAACACAGTCACACCTCGATCTCATCAACCACTTCCTTCCTGACACTGGACCTCATCTACAAGGTATTAACTAGACCATATTATGAATGACAAATAAATACTGCCAATAATCGAATAACAGGAACGTGATCTCGAGTGTCCAGTCACACCCAATAGTCCTGCATGCAGTACCCTTAAATAACTCAGGCACATAATTGCAACATGATGAGACTCATAACACACGTACAGTCACGACCAATAGTAATGCAACACCTCTAAATGATACGACCTCGAAAAATAATGCCAAACTATAGCTGTTGGTCTCAGTAATATTGGTTCGTAAAGTTCACTCTCATAGCCTAACTCACTTCCATGTACCCGATGCAGGACTGACTGTTGACCCTTACACTACAGTACCAGACATCGGGCTTGTATTTTTCACCACATGTCACGACTCACGACATGACTTACTATTAGCACTCACTGTACCTTATTAGCCAGGAAGTTAATCAGGAACGTCTTGGTGTTCCCTATGAGTGAGTCCCAGCCAACCGTAAGCCACAACAAGACCCCCACCCTTCCCCTTTCCTGCTCCCCTTTCCTGCCCCTCCCTTTACCCCTACCTCGCCCATTCCCCATCCCTATTCCTGCTCCCTACCTCTCACTACCCGTATACCACTCCCTTCTCCCCTCCCCCTCCGCCTCCTTCCCCCCATCCCCACCACTTCCCTCCCCCTCCTCCTCCCCCTCCCCCTCCTGGACTCATAAAGTACTGAGTTTACTTGGTCCTGCTGCCCCCCTCTCTCACTCTCAGCTGCCACTTATTTATTTACATATATATTTATTAATTTGTTTATATATATATATATATATATATATATATATATATATATATATATATATATATATATATATATATATATATATATATATATATATTTGTTTATTGTTTACTTATTAATTTATATTTTCGTTTGCTTTTTGCGTAGTTTGTTGCAATTAATTGAGGTTCGGGAGTACGTTATAAATTAGTCGATGGGAAAGTCATAATTTTAATGCACGAAAAGCATTATTATTCATTCTCATTTCTCCAAGCGCTCGCGCGCACACACACACACACACACACACACACACACACACACACACACACACACACACACACACACACACACACACACACACACACACACACACACACACACACGTTTTGTTGATATTCCCTCAATCTCTTACGACTCCCATAATTATAATCCTCCTGATCCTCCCTTCCCCTTCTCCCACTTCTATCTGTATTATATTTTCTTATATTTTCCATTTTCCTGTATGTATTTTACTTCTACTTTTCGTTTCCTCTGTCCAGTTGATATTTATCATCACCTTTTCTCTCCTATAGAATTACGTCACAAGTTTTCCCTCTTGTTCTGATTACGTCACCAGTTCTCTACCTTGTTATGATTACGTCACCAGTTTTCTCCCCTATTTTGACAACGTCACTTGTTTTCTCTGGTGTTCTGATTATGTCACTTGTTGCGACCTTGACATAAAGTAACCCCAACATACCTCCTAACAATTGAAATACTACAGTTATTTCCAATTACTATCCAGGGTAGCATCAGTCTTTTCTCTTAATTAATGGAAATTCTTTGTCCACACACTAAAGGTCTAGTGAACCCACCGAACTCTGCCAGGAAATACACTCTTTCAGTAAAGAAATAGAGGCTCAGTACTGCAACACACTTTGGAGAATTCAGTAGCTACTAATTGGGCCACAGCATACAAATAATTTACCCTTAAAGTCGGAGGAGGTCAGGGGGGCGCATCTCCCCGACAAAAGCCTCCCTCGGGTGAAGCTATCTGGTGCCTATAAACAGCAGCCCCCTTGACGTAAGTGAGGCGGGCCCCAGGAGGAGTCAAGGCTCTAATTGCTGTCGGGGCCGTGGGAGTCAGAGGTGTGGAGGACTCGCTCGTGACTCGTAAACAGGCCCAGTGTCAGAGCAGTTCAGGGGAGGAGAGAAAATGAGAGAAAGGGAGGAAGGAGGGAGAGAAGGTAGGTAGCAGTGGATGGGGAGAGAAAGGGAGGAAGGAGGGAGAGAAGGTAGGTAGCAATGGATGGGGAGAGAAAGGGAGGAAGGAAAGAGAAAGTCGGTAGCAGTGGATGGGGAGAGAAGGGGAGGAAGGGAAGTAGTAGGTAAAGAGGGGACATAGTAGTGGAGGGGGACAAGGGGAGGAAAGATGTGACAGTGGAGTGGGAATAACGGGATGAAGGGAAGTAACAGCTGAAGGGAAGAGAATGGGAGGATGAAGGTAACACTGAAGGGGGAGAATAGGTGAGAAGGATCTAGCAGTGACGAAGGAGTATACAAGAGGGAGACCAAACAGTGAAGTGGTAGACCAAAGGTGAAATCAGCCATCATTACCAAGACTGCACACCAAGAGAACTACCAGGAACAAAACATTACTAAATCTTATCTTTCCTAGTAATATATGGAATCAATTATGTGAATTCAAATACATATGAATTCATTACTGTTTTCTGTATTATATTCAAAACGGATTTGGTAAAAACTATTCTTGTATTCATATTGTAAAGCGGAACAAAGAAAACAAATTTGCTCGAGCTGCCCACTTGTCAATCACTCTGACGGGACTGACTATGAAAACAGAGGGAGGAGTATGAAGAGGAAGAGGAGTAGGAGAAAGGGAAGGAGGAGGAGGGGGAGGAGAAGAAGGAGGAGGTGATGGGGGACAGGGGGAGGAGGAGGAGGAGGAGGAGGAGGAGGAGGAGGAGGAGGAGGAGGAGGAGAAAATAAGTAAGAATAAAAATGGGAAGAGGATGAGGAGAAGAAGAATACATGTAAAGGCAACAGGAGGCCCATAGTGACTTTTTACGAGGGTACCTGTTTAACTACGTTAATCTAAATTACGTGTTGAAGGAAAGGATAGATAAAGAAGGAAGAGGAGCAGAAGAAAAAGGTACACAGTAGAATGGAGACGAAAAGGGGGAAACGAAGAACGAATGGAGAAGTACGAGAGATGAATACTGTGTTAAAGGAACTATAAAGAGAAAACAGAAGGATGAAAATTTTGGAATGAACAAGGAAGGTGACGAGACAATGAGAAGAGATGGGTAGTATAAGGTTGGCTGGTTGAAACACTTGTTATTATTGGTCAGGAAAAAATAAGTATGGTATAGTCGCTTTTTGCTTCATCGTTTGTGTAAAAGTTAGTTAATTTTTCGTAAGTTAGTTAGTTAGTTAGTTGAGGGAGAGAAACAGAGAGAAGAAACAGAAGAAGAAAAAAGAAATCTTCAAACAAAAAATAGAAGTGGAAGAAGAAGAAAGCAAGCAAGCAGATTTCAATTTCTTCTCTGACATCCAACACACGTTCTCCACACCATCTCCCTCAATCTCTATTCCTTCTTTTCATCTGCATTTCGTTCCTTCTTTCGTTTTTTCTCTTTCTTTGTCTTCTGCAGCTTTCTCTCCTATGTGTATCTCATTGCACATCAGTATCTCATTGTGGATATTTCACATCCTCCTTATTTCCGTCTTGCGTTCTGTTTCCTTATCTGGATTTCCTTCTTTCATTCTTTATTATATCTATTTTGTCTTTACGTAATCTTGTTCTCCTCTATTATGAATAACTTTGGACCAATTGTCGGACTTCTCTCACTCGATTTACTTCACAGATGAGAGAGGACAATGAGTTGGATCTCAGTATTTCGTCATCTTCTGCAGTATAGAAAACAAAGCAGTCTTACACATTTATAATCTCTGTTTATCACTCCTCCTCGCTAGGACCAATAAGTCTGTTCCTGTTTGAAGGCCCTTGGTATTTCTCTGTGTTCAACTCCTCCTCCTCCTCCTCCTCCTCCTCCTCCTCCTCCTCCTCCTCCTCCTCCTCCTCCTCCTCCTCCTCCTCCTCCTCCTCCTCCAACTCTTCCTTCAACTCTTCCTCTTACTCTCGTGGTTCGTTAGAGGATAAGATCGTCTTCATTAGGCGTTGGTGGTGGTGATGAAGTGGGCGGGGGTTTTTGCATGTATGTGTGTGTGTATGTGTATTTGTGTATCTGTGTATGTGTGTGCGTGTGTGTTTGTGTGAGTGTGTGTGCATATGTATATCTGGGTATATATATATATATTTGTGATTGTGTGTGTGTGTGTGTGTGTGTGTGTGTGTGTGTGTGTTTGCGTGAGTCGGAATATGTTCGAATGGAGTGTGTGTGTGTGTGTCTGTTTGAGTAATTGTTTGGGGAGTAAAGTACTTAGGAGAGAGAGAGAGAGAGAGAGAGAGAGAGAGAGAGAGAGAGAGAGAGAGAGAGATGGAGTACAGCACTAAAGCATGGGATAACAATTAGACTTGATGGGTGACAGCAGAGGTGAGGTACTTAGTGTAACTCTTCCCCACCTTCTCTCTCTCTCTCTCTCTCTCTCTCTCTCTCTCTCTCTCTCTCTCTCACATATTACCCTTTTGTCGCCCTGCTCAGCTCCAGGGTCCACACACGTACAGTCATGGACAAATGTAAAGTATCTCCCAGCCAGTCTAATACCAGCAATAAATACATATACAAATTATGTTTACAATATTTATTTGTTTGTGCATAACTATAAACACTCACTTCTACCAACCACACGTTCATAGTCTCCATTAATTAAATCAACAAAGTCAATATGGTTTATATTGAAGGTTTATAAACAAACAAGTGGACGAAAGGGACTAAAATTTGTGTCCCCGACTGTGCGAACAAATTTCACGAGAGCTATTCACCCGATAAATACACCCCAAGTTTATCAGAGGCCGCCGCTGCCATTAGCTGTTTACGACCGGCTAACCAAATTTATATCCACACTGCATCGCTGTTTCTTATTTAGTCGTGTATGTATGTATGTATGTATGTATGTATGTACAGTGAGCGTCAATAGTCGTGTCGTTATGTATGGAGAAAACATAACACGACAGATTTAATTAAGGGAGATTAATTTTGCTGGTGATTTTGAAGGTCTGTGATTTCCTCCAGACTGTACCGCGAAACAGATACCGTATATACCCTATTTGTACCACGTCTGTTTCCTGGTATAGTTAAGAGGAATCAGTAGCCTTCCATGCACTTTACCAACAAGATAAATTTCCCTTAATCGTTTAGTCTGGTATATTACTTACGTGTGTCATGAAGGGCTTTCTCGAGTTTGCATTAATTTTCATCTTCAGACATAATTATCTCCGCTCACTGTACTGTACATATATGTTCCCATGTACATACACCCACACACACATACTCTAAGCCTTAATGTATAATTATGCCGCTTGCAAAAACGTGGCCTAATCCATTTCTGAAGGCTATGTTTATGATTGTAACTCCGGTTTATTGACTGCAAGAAGCCCATCTTTCCTTATACCGACATTGTTTTTATGCGACGGAGTTTGTGATGAGGAGACGGTGTTTTTTTTTTTTTTTTTTTTTTTTGTTAACCAGATTAATATATACCTGCTCCCTCATGCAATTACTTGGCTGTGTTTAGTAAATGTCATGCATTCCAAGACGAGCTACACCAATGATATACACTATTTATAAACAATGAAATATTCATCAAAACGTGTATCTAAAGTCATATTAATTAGATAAATATCGGTGGTGTATTTTCGCCAGGATAAAAAAAATCGCACTATAATGGAGTTTTCCCAGTGCTTTAGTTCTTATCATTAAACAAACACCTTGCATTCTGACTTTATCTCTGAGTTCGATTGGGGATCTTTTAACAGCTCCTAAGTGTTGTTTTTTACCTCGTCAAAATCCTTAAAGAATGTTCAGAATTGACCTTCTTTCGTTCTGTTATCTATTTATATAGTGTTTTATCCTCACGTAATCTTAGCAATTAGAGAGTGGTGGGAACTGAAGAAGGTGTTATGTGGATTGGTAGTCTGTACAGGGGGGAAGAAACTGTGGGGGGAAGACCTTGTAGCACCGTACCACAAAAGAGAAGAAGGCAATAAGCACACACGCACAAAAAAAAAAAAAAAGAGAGACAGATATATAGAGAGGAAAGAAAAGCCGAAAATAGTGTCTATTACATTGCAAGCAGGTCCTCCCCCCCCCCCACCCACCCACCCACCTACCACGTCACTGGTGGTTGGTGTCCCTCCTGAGGTCCAATTAGTGATGGACATGTGTAGTGACTGCCCTAATAGTGAGGCACATAGGATTGAAGTTGTAGGCTCGTTTGTTAAGTGAGTGACGTAAGGCTCTAGGTACAGTCACAAGCATAAGTTTCTTTACTCCCCCTGGCGAGAGTTAGGTCGAAGTCGTGGTTGGATATGGACTAGACGAACAAAAATGGACCAGTTCATAATGTTCGAATGATGCTTCATCTCACTAGAGGTGTTCACTTGAATAACAAATTTTACACCATCATGAGATACTGACTCCCAGTGATTGATTGCCTGGTCTCTCTCCAACCATAACTTCCACCTTATTCTCGCCATGGGGGTAAAGAAACTTATGCTCGTGACTGTACTATGTGGAAGGGATATACTACTGTGTGAGAGGTGACTGCGAGGTGAGAGTAATGGTGTCGGCATTGGGCGAACACACACACACACACACACACTTTTGCCTTCGAACACTGCCCGAAGCCGTGCCACAGTCCCAGCTTGAATCATAATTCGAAACAAACTGACAACACTATACACTCTCCAACAAAAGCATGTGTTGACAACTCACTTCACCGAGCGCTTCTTAACATGCAGGTAATGTGAAGGACAACCATCGAAGACACAAATTCCCCATAAACAAATAGTATTTTCAAAGATCAAGTTCATAAACCTCCCTGGTGCTTCATTTCATGAGCCTGTAAATCTTATGGTAAATCTTATGTAAATAATTTAGTAAATATATGTGGTTCATAACTTGGCTGACTAGGCGACAGCGCTTTTGTTTGGACACGTGTACGTGTGCTGGGCAGGTGTGTCGGCGACTTTGAAGGATAATATTACCATAGACTCTTGGTTGACTATCAAATAATATGCTCCAATATTAGATTTGAAAATGAGATGACAATTTATTTATCAGTGTTATATACATTCACACTTGTAAATTTACCGACTCATGGCTTGAGGGACGTCGTAGCCTGGGTTTCATTTCGAACACCTCTCCCTCCTCACCCTCCTACCCATCCCACTCTCTACCTTAGTACCTTAGAAGCTTCACCACAGCATCTCAGATTGTTTCGACTGAATCCCGGACTACTCCATCCCTCTGATAAATCAGTGTTGACATAAACTCTGGTGCGCTCGGGTGTACAGCGAATCGTATGGTGGTAATAAGTTTTTAAGTGACAGTGGTGTAATAATTTCTAACATAACGATCAAGTGTGAGGTGTGTTGCTTATGCTCAACCCTATAATTATCCCTCATCACCATATTAGCAGAGAAAGAAGGAGACAATTAGAATCGAATCTGTATAAGGCAAGTGTATATAGAGAGGCTACGGCAGTGTTGTCCCTTCATCAACTCTGATCTGTATACAACCAACAGCAGCAATATTGGAAAGACTGGACTTGACACAAGTTTATAGTTACTCCACACAGTGATACATGCGTCGTGAATCTGTTCTCTGTAATCAGACCTTATAGAAAAGATGCTAATCCACTCCTAATGGTCTGCCCGTCACCGCTATATATTGTCAGTTAGTGTGCCAGTTGTTGCCAGCTAGAAGAGACCATGAGAGGAGGGATTGGATTTGTACACCCACCCACCCACGGGGACAATACAGGAAGGACCTCGTTGCATGGAGGAGACTCTTGAAGGTAAATGCAGTATATATGTATTTCTTAATTTTTTTCGACACATACAAGTTGCAATTAACCCCTTAACTATACCAGACAACACAACAGATGCATTATACAACACATTACATTAACCAAAGAACAACATACACTTGCATCATACAACACCACCTGCTAATTAAACAACACATGCGCTATGCAACACATCACATTTCCCAGACAACAACACAACAGATGCACCAAACAACACAACAGGTGCACCACACAACACAACAGGTGCACCACACAACACAACAGATGCACCACACAACACAACAGAGACAATAACACCTACACTAGATAATTACCGGGAAAATAATTACTGTGTTGACTCAAACGAGGACCCACACGACACGACACGACCAGGGAGGGTTGTAATGAAGGCCACAGACTCCATTCTAGATTATCACGTCGAAATTATTGTATGTAAACTGTAAAGGTGACCACACGAACAGACTTCATTCCTGAACTCCCCCCTCCCTCCCTCCCTGCCTGCCTGCCTGCTGACCCTGAAATGAGAGCAGAAATAAAGGCAAAATTGGGCAGAAATGAGAGGCCCCAGCTGTGATAAGGAAACACAAAGCAAATAGGAGCAGAAACGTCGTGTGTGTGTGTGTGTGTGTGTAGGTATGTGTGTGTGCTTGTGTGTGTGTATGTGTAAGTAAATATGTGTGTATGTGTGAGAGAGAGTGAGTGTGTGAGCGTGCGTGTATGTATGTGCGTGTGCCTGGGTAAGTAGTCACCTGGACCTGAATGCCGGCATGAAACCTCAGTCCATGTAAGGGACGTAGAAAAAACTGAATGACGGTCAATACCCCACCTCGATAAACAAACAACTCTCCCACAACATATAATCATACAATACACGTTCTTGTACCAATGCCCGTAATTTCAACCCAAGGAAAACACAACATTACAAACACAAATAAGACAGACAAACAAATCGAGCAAACAAATGTACTCCTAAGCTGGTGTGAACGTTCTTAATTAACTGATAGAGGTATGTAGATTAATTGGTTAGGAAAGGGTGGCCCACAGCGAGAGGAAATCATTATAACCAACTGTTCTTATTTACCCACATGTCTCGGTCTTGAACACACAATATAGCCAACTGTTCTTATTTATTCACATGTCTCACTCTTGAACCCACACACACACACATATATTATAACGCCAGCTAGAGTTCAAGTGTTATGCCTACACATATGGAGAAAAACAATTGGTTATTTCCTATTGGCACAACACGGGTTCAAGGAGTACACAGTGAGTGGTACTTGCTCTGTGCATAATATATTAATGCTGAAAGGATCATATTATGAGCTCACACACGCAGGCACGCAAACTAGCCCTTCTTCCACCACACACACACACACACACACACACACACATGCACGCACAATCACTAGCCTTTTCCTATCATACACTGTCCCCTCCATCACACACACACACACACACAACTCTTTTTCCATCACACACTATCCCCCCCACCACCACCCCCACCACCACCACCACCACCACACACTGTTCCACCCACCCCCACCACCACCCCCACCACACTGTTACACCCACCCTCACCACCACCCCCACCACACACTGTTCCACCCACCCACCCTCACCCCCACCACACACTGTTCCTTCCCCCCTACTCCCACCACCACCACACCCATTCCCTCCCCCTCCCAACCATCACCAGACTCACAGCTGCCAATTTGCATAACATCTTCTGGACTCTACTTTTTGTCTAGTGTCTCCATCGTGTGTTATCGCGTGCAGAGGGCAGGAGAGGTGACCCTGACCACCATACCCACTGTCCCACTCACGTAATATTCCAGCCTTGTGTGTACTTGGTTTTACTTGGTTGTGGTTTTACTTATTATATATTTCCATGAATATGTTTAAGGGACTTGTGATCTAGGATGCGTATTTCCTTTTCTTTATGCTTGAGAAATCTATCCTTAGAAAAAGTACAAAATACTAACTCGCACACTTTTACTTACCTTTTCTTCCTGACACACACACACACACACACACACACACACACACACACACACACACACACACACACACACACACACACACACACACACACACACACACACACACACACACACACACACACACACACACCAAATAAATACACGAAGGAGCCGAGATCGAGCACACTTGGGAAGTATGCATCGACAGGCCCCAAGACACCCACATTACCAGCCCCTAAACCACAGTGATGATGCGTGCCCAGTGCCAGATTGTCCCCCATTACCCTGACGTAGTGTGTGGACTTTCCCCCTGCCAGTCCCAAGTGCCGAGATGGACAGTCACGATCAGTAGGGGAATCAGACGAGCCAGGAAAGGTGGTGGTTGTTGGTAAGGTTAGATTAGGTTAGGTTAGATTAGATTAGATTAGATTAGATTAGATTAGGTTAGGTTAGGTTAGGTTAGGTTAGGTTAGGTTAGGTTAGGTTAGGTTAGCAAGTCTTGGTTGGTGATGGATTAGTGGCTATAGACTGCTGGAGGGAGAAGGGTGAGTGAGGGTAGGAGATTGGAAAGAGAGTGGGGGTGAGGAGGGAGAGAATGAGAGACAGAGAGGAAAGGAGAAGAAATTAGAGAAGAGGAATGAACGAGAGAAAACAGAAAAGAAGAGTTGAAGGAATGAGAAATATTAGGTACCGTAGAGAGGATGGAGTGGGAGAGGAGGAGGAAGAGGAGGAGAAGGAATGGAAGGTGGCAAAAAAAGGTGGAAAGCTTCACTGTAATTGAATGAAGTTACGAGTGAGGCGGCAGGCAGACAGGACCGGTGATTTTGGTGGTGGTGGTGGTGGTGGTGGTGTGAGTGAATTTGGTGGTGGGAGTGGTGGTGAATGGGTTTGGTATTGGTGTTGTGGTGGTGGTGAGTGAATTTGGTGGTGTGAGTGGTGGTGGTGATGGTGTTGGTGTTGGTGTTGGTGGTGGTGTGTGGTGGTGAGTGAATTTGGTGGTGGGAGTGGTGGTGGTGAATGGATCTGGTGTTGAAGTGGTGGTGTAAATTGTGGTGGTATTGAACTTAGAAAAAAAAGGTAAAGTACTAAAAGCGTTTATGTGAGTGAATGTTCTGCTCACCATCCTCTTCCCTGTATAGACAAAACTCTTCATTAGCCCTTATCATCCTGTCAAAGCGTATATTATATTCTATGATAAGTAATTGGCTTATGATGGATGCTATACTTTCTCACACGCCAATGTCTAATTAGAGAAGAAAGAAAAACTAATGTGAGACACGTGCTGTATATTAAAGAAAAAAAATAGTATAAGGACCGGAAAGGAAATCGAGGAAGAGAAATTAAATTAGCGTTCGTATGACTCAAGCTTGACCCTTTGAAATGTTACAGACATGAAGGTGCCAGCCAGGTTAGGAAAGGCAGATGTTGAAACTTGAAAAATTCTTGTTTCTCCTCTCGTTCCCTTAGATGATGTATTTCCGGCCGAGTCGAGGACGTTTCTCGGGTTAGATGAAAGTCGTTGGGAAAAGCAAGAAAATGAAGAACTGAGAAAGGAGGAGGAAATGATGAAAGAAGTTGAGGAAGACGAAAATAATGTCGAGGCAGAAGTGAAGTGAATGGAAATATCAAAGGAAGAAGCTAATAAGGCAAAGGAATGAAGATGAGGTGGAGAATGAATAAAGGATAACACAATAAGGGAATGAATGATAAGGTCGGAAGCTCCAAACAACAAACAAACCATGAAAATTACCCAATGCAACTCATCATTCTCTCTCTCTCTCTCTCTCTCTCTCTCTCTCTCTCTCTCTCTCTCTCTCTCTCTCTCTCTTGGTCGGACCACCCGCTCGATCTCACACTTATAAAGTCAATTTGTCAGACATTCCACCGATGGATAGATACCTTGATTAACTCATACGTTGTTTCTTATTGTTCTATAAATCTCTCGGGCCTGACGTCTCCTTAAAGGTACGAGTAATGTGCTGTGGCAATGTAAAGGGGGTCTACTGATTCCTCCAAAGTATGCTAGGAGAACGATCACAGTATCACCTCAGTAGAACGAGTACCGTACGTGATCTGTTTTATAGCATAGTTTGGAGGAATCAGTATCACTCAGTCTCACCAACACATCACATCCTCACCGACGTTTTCTTTCTTTCGCCTTTTTTGTTTTTAATTTCTACAACAGGTTTTATAAGTCTCCACTGAACGTCAACTTGCTTTTTATGGTTATTGAAGTTTTAAGTTGCCAACATATTTTTGCTGCTGTCTACTCGGCTACTTTGGGTCTTTACCAACACAAAAATTATAGTTTATTTTTTATGGTGTTTTTGTTGTTATTTTTACGCAAATCTTGTTGTTTTTATTATTGTTGCTGTTGATAGATACTTATATTGTAATTATTGCTTACAATATAAGTATTATTATTATTATTATTATTATTATTATTATTATTATTATTATTATTATTAATATAATTATTATTATTAATATAATTATTATTATTATTAATAATAATAATAATAATAATAATAATAATAATAATAATAATAATAATAATAATAATAATAATAATAATAATAATAATAATAATAATAATAATAATAATAATAATAATAATAATAATAATAATAATAATAATAATAATAATAATAATAATAATAATAATAATAATAATAATAATAATGTTACTATTATCATTATTATTATTATTATATTATTATTACCATTATCATTATTATTATATTATTATTATCATTATCATTATAATTGAAAGATTTTTTTAAAAGTTTGTTACAATCAGGACTCTTTTAAGAATGTATTTGATGCCTTCTGAATGCTGTCTTTGAAGAAGGTGGAGAAAAAACATAGAATAGTACGGGAGGGAATATAAGAGGAAAAGATTGGATAGTAATTTATTAGTTCGCTTTAGAAGGAATGCCATCACTCTGTTGTTGTTGTTGGTGGTGGTGCTAGTGTTTTTGTTGTTGTTGACGTTGGTACTCTTGTTATTGTTGGTGGTAGTGTTGGTAGTCGTGGTGTTGCTGCTGTTTGTGGTGGTAGTGATGTTATTGCTGCTGTTTTTGTTAGTGTTGTTGTTGTTGTTGTTGTTGTTATTGTTGTTGTTATTGTTGTTGTAGGATAGTACAGGAAAGATAAATTTAATGGTTCGACTGCTGGCTGGTGGCTTGGTGGGCTGGTGGACATTCATGGCTCATTCAGGTTATCAGATGAAGACATTTGGATCAGGACCTTTACTTTTATGCATTCGGTAGCCTTGTTGGGGAAATGGACGGAACGAGAGTGAATGTTGTTTGTTTATATATTTGCAAAGCAGAGAATCAATATAAGAGAAGATTGAGAAATAAAATATTAGTCGTACACATTAATTTATAATATATGTTTACTTAGTTTCATGTTCAGATTATAGAGATTTGATACTGTAAAATATTATGTACAAGGAATTCAGATTTCAGAGTTTCATGTTTTAATTGTGACGAAAATAAGAAAATACTGATAAATTATTTCAGAGCGTTCAATTGGCAAAACATGTGATGGCAAATTTATACAGTTCATATTATAATGAAATAAAATACAGGGTTGATTCTTACTGATGACCAAATGAGGTTATGTGGTCAAGTGATAAATCTGAGTTAAAGGGGGACATTTGTCGTGGGTAAAGTTGGAGGGTAAATGATTCCTCCAAACTAAGCAATAAAACGTGATTCTCTATTCATCATTGAGGTACTGGTCTGTTTCCTGGCACAGTTAGGAGAAAACAGGAGCCCTTCAGATTGACCCCAGCAAATGATCCTGTTAATTATAATGTGTGTGTGAATATATGTTTGGTGGTGTGGCTGGTAGTGGTCCCGTTTGTCAGTCTTACTCGTTGTGTGTAGGGCGCCAGTAGCATATCTCCTTCCCTCCCCTCCTTCCTTTCACTTGCCTTCCTTCATTCATCTTGCCTTCCTTTCCTTTCCTTCCTTCCCTTTCCTTCCCTTCCTTCCTTCCCTTTCCTTCCTTCTTCATTTCTTTCCTCTCTCTTTCATTTTTCATTTCATTCCTCTCTCCTTCCTTTCACAATGTTCACTTCCTTTTTACATGACCTATCCTTCCTTCATTTCCCCACTTCCCTCTTCCTCCCGCTTTCCTTTCCCAATCTCCACTTGATTCCTTTTCACTACATAATTATCCACCCTTCCTTCTGCTTTACTAGATTTCTCTCTCCTTCTTTTCCCAGTTTTTACTTTCTTCCTTCATGAACCGCTTTCTTTTCCTTACCTCCTTCCCGTATTTTCTAAGAGAAGGACGAGTAGAAGAACGAATAGTAATAGGAGGAGGAGGAGGAGGAGAAAGAAGGTACAGTATGTGAGGTGTAGGATGAGATGGTGATGAGAGAGAGAGAAGGAGGGAAGGGGTGGGGAACAGGCCCTGGGGAAAGCATTAGCAAGGACGGACTGTGAAAGGGATGAGCAAGAGGAATAGAAGAGATGAATAGCAGTGACCAGGAAGAAAGAAGAGGTCAGGCTAGATATGTATGTATGTATGTGTTGGCCCGACTCGACTGTGTGTAAAAGAAGACGTAGGAGATAGAGGCAGGCTTGGGGAGTCCTGGCCCCATCACTGTACAGTCACACCACACAATAATCATAGTTCGTCTTTTATGTTAATCCTGTGTAAGTAATGTCTCGGTTTAGAATTCTGTTGTTTCCCTGGTATGATGATTCAGTCTTAAAATAATGTTGTCGTAAATGAGAAGGGGGCTACTTGTTTCTTTTGACCATTATCGTCATGATTACGGTCAGTCATACAGAAGACACAGTCGCCTCTCATTCACGACAACATTATTCACAAAGTTCATCATCATCATCATCTTGCCAGGGAGTCAACAGAACTTTTAAGAGGTTCTGTGCTGTAGTAAGATAATTGGAGGTAAACAAGTACTTCAAATATTGCCACGAAACACCATCCATATGGGAAGAGGGCTTATTTCATGGCATAGTCAGGAGGAATCAGAAGTATCCAATATTTCGTAGACAATCACAGCGTCCTTAAACCACGACTGTACGTACGAACCTAAGTCCCTGAAGTATGAGGGGAAGTCAGTTGTCGGGGCGTCAGTGGCACCTTTCCCCAGCAGGCCCATTATACCTCTGTGGTCTAAATGCCATAATGTATACTGGGAGTCTTTCTCAGTCAGCGCCGCCTTGGCATGAGTGTTGGCTGCTATTTATGTGGTGAGAGGGAAGAAGGAAGAGAAAAGGAAAGTTATAGTGAGATGAAGGAAGAGGGAGTAAGAGAGAAGGAAGAATATAGATGAGATGAAGTTTGATGAAGGTAGAGAGAAGGAAAGTTATAGGTGAGATGAAAGAAGAGAGAAGTAAAGTTATAGGTGAGATGAAGGAAGAGAGAAGGAAAGTTATAGGTGATATGAAGGAAGAGGGAGGAAGAGAGAAGGAAGAATATTGATGAGATGAAGTGGGAAGAAGGAAGAGAGAAGGAAATTTATAGGTGAGATGGAGGCAGAAGGATGAAGAGGGAAGTGAGAAGGAAAAATATAAATGAGATGAAGTGAGATGAAGGAAGAGAGGAATAAGAATGAAGAGGACAGTGAGATGAGGCAAGAGAAATGACGGTAGGAAGAGTGAAGGGAGACAGGAAAATAATAGCTAGCTGAGGCTGCCAGAAAGAGGAAGGAAGGAAGGAAGAATATAGGGAGAAAAAAGACAACAGCTGAGGTGAGAGAAAACAAAAGATGAAGGTCAGAAACATATAATTATAGGAAACAATTCTCAAAGCATCCACTGTTGGTGAATGTGGCACCTAGTAGAGCTGGCACCAACGTGTGATATGTGAGGAGGCTGTTGTTGTTGTGTGCATGTGTCGCTTCACTGGGACTACAAAGTGGTTGGTTGGTGGGGGACGAGATCTGGAACCAAGGAGACACACACATGCATGGAAGTTTTGTCGATGCGTTGTGTTTTTGTTGTTGTGGCTGACTTTCTTACTTGGAATGTTCTTGTGTGTGTGTGTGTGTGTGAGAGAGAGAGAGAGAGAAAGAGAAAAAAAGGGAAGAGAGAGGGAGAGCCAGGTGTTGCGAGAAATGAGGCTGAACTTTTCTTTAATTATTTCACCTGTATCCGTGTAAGAGAAAATATCCAGTGCATCGTAAGTCGGGCTAATGATAACATGGTCGGGTGTGGCTCAGGTATATCCCCGCAGACGAGACAATCAGAGGGCCACAGGAAAGACGAAACAAAAAAAAATAGGTATAAAGAGAGGAAGGATGGAAAAAATGGAAGGAAAATTATAAGAAAGTGAGGAAGGGAGATGAAAGGAAATGGAGGTAGTGAAAAGGAAAAGGACGATTAATAAAATGTTAGGTATGAAGAGGAAGAAAAGGAAGGAAAATAAAGGAAAAGGAAAAGAGAATAAGAAAGAGAGAGGCAAGAAAAGAGAATAAGAAAAGGAATGAAATGATGATAGAAAAAAAGGAAAGCGGGAAATGGAAGCACAGATGTACAGAGAAAGAAATGAATATGAAGGTGAAAGAGGTCGCCAATTTGGAAGGGTGATAAGGTGGAGTAAGTGGCAAGGTGGATAAGGGTGACCAAAGTGGAAAAAGAGGCTTGGTGTAGTAGGTGGACTGTTGAATGTGGAATTAGTGTTCATGTATTGTAGGTGTGTCCCGGTGGATGTGGAAGAGGTGGCCATGTGGTAATGTGGAAGGTGGAGATGTAGTAAGTGAGGTGGAAAGGGAGTGTCGTCGAAGGTGGAGAGGTGGAGAGGTGTTGTATTTGGTGGAGAGGGAGTGTCAAAGGTGGAGAGGTGGTGTGAGAAGTGGAGGGGGAGTATGTGAGGTGGAGAGGTGGTGTAAGAGGTGGAGTAGGAGTGTGTGAGATGTAGAGGGAGTATGGAAGGTGGGAGAGGTGGAAATAGGATGGGGTGGGAAGGAAGGCTATGGGTGCAGGGTGATAGTGATGTCAGTGATGGGGGTGAGGGGAGGAGAGGAGAGAGCCAGGGGTGAAAATGAGCGTGGCGAATGGTGATGACTAGTCTGGTGCTTGTGAGAGGAAGAGGAAGAGAGAGTTGGCAAATGGAAGCAGAGAGAGAGAGAGAGAGAGAGAGAGAGAGAGAGAGAGAGAGAGAGAGAGAGAGAGAAGAGTTGGGAAATGGCATGAGGAGGAGGAGGAGGAGAAGGAGGTGGTAGAGGAGGAGGTGGTAGGGGAGTCAAGGAAAGGGAGGGTCGTACAAGTATAAGATGGGGCAGAAGGACCGTAGTAAAAGCAGGCTAATGACCACGATACAGAGCCTGGGATGGGAGGCCCGGGCGGATCCCACTCTTCACCAATCCTTTTATCACCTTCCCACCACGCTAATTACACTCCTTGCACAATTTTACACTTCTCTCTTGTTTTTCTCCTGCTTGAATAGGAGAAGAATGTTGATGATGATGATGAAAAGGAGGAGGAGAAAAGGGGAGGAGGAGGAGAAAAGGGGGGGAGGAGGGGGAGGAGGAGGAGGAAGAGAAAAGGGGAGGAGGAGGAGGAGGAGGAGGAGGAGAAAAGGAGAAGGGGAGGGAAAAAAAGAGAAAGGTGAAGATAGAATGAGATTTGTTTTGAAGGGAAATTTTACAAGGAGATGATGGGGGGCTATAAATTTTCCTAACCCCTTCTTCTCCCTCACCCCACCTCCATCCTTCCCTTAACCATGCCAGAATATGCAGAAGAGGAGGAGGATGAGAAGGAGAAGAGAGTAATAAAGGAAAGGTAAACAAGAATAATGTTCAGAACGTCAGATCATTTAGAGAAAGCATGCAGTGAAAGGAAAATATTATACAAGTTAATGAATGAATGCCTGGGTGGGGGTCTTTTATAATTATTCTGCCTTCACACACATACATACACCATCCTCGTCTACTTTATTCCACTGCTAAGTCTTCGAATGCGAGGAGAATTATAATAGGCAGTAAAATGTCGTGGGGGCCCAATTTATTCTTCCATATCTCAGTTTACGAGGCCTTGGACCACTTTATCTGAGGGTGAAGGAAGATACTCGTGGTGGGGAGGAAATAAAGCGGGTCACTCACTCACTCACTCACTCACTCACTCACTCACTCACTCACTCACTCACTCACTCACTCACTCACTCACTCACTCACTCACTCACTCACTCACTCAGACGCCCTAGAAGCCCTTATCATTACTTCTATGAATGTTTTTGTTTTTTTATTTATTCGTGTCGTTCCCTTTTTGACACCATATCATTACTCCTATTATTTTTTATTTTTTTTTGCTTTTCATTTATTTGTGTCGTTCCCCTTCTGAATTTTCCCTTCTGTCCTATACTTTTCTTCTACCATGTTCAGGTGTCTCTCCACTTCTCCATTTTGTTTTGTTTTTCCTTCGTGCTTGATGTTCCTCTCTCTATCTCTTGTGGTGCAAAATCTGGTGTTATGTCTTTGCTGACTATTATGTCTTGCGGAGTTTAATTCGTGCCATTAATTTATTACTCTTCCCTTTTTTTAAGTAGGACTGACTATACAAGTAATTTTATACCTATCATCATATTCCGAATTCTACGTCATAAAAACTATACGAGAAATCAATTAGTATAAGAAATGTAATTGGGAACTAGTCATCAAAGAATATTACAAACATTCCATGATTAATTTATATGCACGCACATTCCAGGTCAGTTTGTGCTGTCAATTATATACATAGCCATATTTCTTTTCCAATCAGTGTAAACGATAAGCCAGTACAAGATTTATAGAGCTAGTTTTTCCTCTAAACTATATATAACTATGCTACAAAACAACTCCCCTATTCGCATATTGAAGTCATATGTTTCCTAGCAGAGTGTGGAGGAATCACTACTATAGCCCACCAATCTGATCACTAGAGCTTATTATCCCCTTAACCCTTGGCCCCCTGGTGGTGTAGGTACGAACTCTGTGGTTGGTGTTGTGAGGCGGACAGTTACGGCATATCACTGCAAGTAAGTCAGCTAACGTTGGTTGTAGTCTGTACTGTACAATCACCTTTCACTTTGGCTTTCCTTTCAGATACCAAGTTGCGTGTAGGAACAGCAAGGCTCCGGTGGGGTGCTTGGGATATGCTTGCCTGCGTGTGTGTGTGTATGTGTGCTTAAGTGGCTGAGTATGTGAGATAGCCTGTTAAGAAAGGTCTTGTGACTTGTTATAGTAGCCAGGTTTAATACTTGCTACATAATTATATTCAGATTCCTCCCTCCCAGGCATATACTTAGTGTCATTGCTACATGAACATGTGTACCTGTTGTATTGAATAGATATGCTTTTTTTGCCGGCTGTGATTTTCTGTTTACATTATGCTCGATACTTCTTATACCGTGTTATTTACATGTACGGTTTAAGTATCTTTGTATACAATGATTTAGCGCCACAACCAATTTCGTTAGTGCATGGAAATTATAAATATTGAGATTAGTTACAATTTTCCCTTATTTTACTGAAAGTAGCATTCCATCAGAGCAGTAATAGTTTTTTAAAAACACGGTTCAGAAGGTTTTATGAACGTTAAGCCCAGTGTTCAGCTGCATAATTTACACGACTCGAGTATAGTAGGAGGGTGGTTGAACGGTGTGTCTTGAATACACTAAGATCATCGACATTAGAAAAGTAAGCAAGTTGTTCTCGTAATTATATCATCTCTGTGTGGTTTTGTTCGTCATCACCAGAGGTCAGTAAATTCGCTTGGTTACTGGTGTAGTTTTTTGTCTACTACCGTACTTATCACCCATATGTAGTTATAAAAGGATACACCTAGTTCCTACAAGAGATACGATGATTTGTAGTGAAATAACAAACTATATAACCAACTTAAGTACATTATTACTCTTGACAACTGGCGGCAATAGATAAAAGTGTTTTGGGGGGGGATAACTGTACATTGATTAGGCAGATGTGCGTATGTATATATTTTCTTTTTTCTCTCTCCAGCCAGTTAGCTTTACCATAAATACAACATTGAGCTGCACCGCCCAGGTCTTAAGGTGTAAAGAGAGACTGATGGTGAATAAAGAATTGTATTATTTCTATTAACTGTTTCTTCTTATTTTATATTGTTATCTTTTTTTGTCTGGTGGAGGGGTGTGGCCGGCACGAGCTCTTTCTCTTGGTGCAGCGGCCATGTGTCGTGCCCAAGGCTGGCTATCCTCTCCCCTTACCTCCTCCCCTATCTTTCTTTCCAACCTTTCTCTACCTCTGTCACTTCCCCTACTACTTCCCTGCCCTTGTTACTGCCCAACCCTCATGCAGCCTCTATCACTGCTCATATCCCTACTCCAGTCCCTTGTTGCTCCTGCCACTGTTCCTGTCCCTATAGTTGCCTCTGTCTAGTTTTTGTTACCATTTCTCCCCCTTGATTCTGTCACTCCTTTTGTCACTGTTACTCTCTACACTCATGCCCCTCCCTGTCATATTTTCAGTCCTTCCTATCCCTGCCACGGTTTCTATATCCTTTCGTCCCTGCCACGGTCTGTATCTCTCTTCGTCCCTGTCCCTGCCCTTCTTACCCTGTCCCTTCCTCTGCCCCTTATGCTGTCCCTATCATAATGTCTTCGCTGGTATCTTGCTGTCGTTCACTTCCACTCTTGTAATTGGAACTGGTGGGTTGAAGTCAACTCTTGTGCTTTACCTCCTTTTACACACACACACACACGCACACACACACACACACACACACACACACACACACACACACACACACACACACACACACACACACACACACACACACACACACACACACACACACACACACACACACACACACACACACACACACACACACACACACACACACACACACACACACACACACACACACACACACACACACACACACACACACACACACACACACACACACACAAAAGAACACCGCAACAACAAAGTATCATCCACTTCATTAAATGCCTCGACCCCCTCACCTGGGTACCTGCATGGGTCTGTGTGTGTGTATGTGTGTGTGTGTGTGTGTGTATATGTGTGTGTTTGCGTGCGTGCGTGCGTGTATGTGTGTCTCCTTCATTATGCACCATCAAATAGCCAAGTTGGTGCCACATTATCGGGTGCTCGTCGGGTTGGTTGTCAGTCGTTCGTGGTCGTCCCGTCAGCTCCAGCCTCGACCCTTTCATGTGTGGGTCATCAGCTGTCTCTCTAGTGCTGGGCAGGAGGGGAGGAGGGAAGAGGTCAGGAGGCAAGATGTGAGGATGGCAGAGCAGAGGAGGGGAGAGGAGGGGAGGGGATAGAAGAGTTGGGGAGGGGTGGGGAGAGGATGAGATAGAAGAGTTGGGGAGGGCCGGGGAGAGGATGGGATGGAAGACTTAGGGAGGGGTGTGGAGGGGAGAATTGGGGATAGGATAGGATAGAAGAGTTGGGGAGTGGTGGGGAGAGGAGAATTGGGGAGAGGATGGGATGGAAGATTTGGGGAGGGGTGAAGAGAGTAAGGAAGAGGAGAGATTGGGAGGGGAAAGGAGAGGAGAGAGGGGGAGAGGATGGAACAGTACGGTATGGGTGGAGTAGGAAACGAGAATTCATATTGTATCATTTTACCCTTTTTGACCCTACGTCTGCCAGGGGTTTCTCTTTGGTAAATAAATATGATGTAAAGAACAGAAAACTCTTGATCATTAATTGGAGTTTATACAATATGTTTTTAAAGATGTTTGTCGCTAATCAGTGTCTGTGAATTAATGGGGTTGTTTTATGTCTGACAATTGATAGGCTACTGATTCCTCCAAACTACACTATGATATATAACAATTTCCCCTGTATGTATATTGAAGTTATTTGTTTCCTGGTTAGGTATGGATGAATCAATAACCCTCTAGTTGACCTACTGTACAAGAGATTCCCCTTAAAAGAAGAGGCAAAAAGATATGTTTCAATTTAGCTATGCAGTTTCTGTGAGTGTGTGTGTGTGATTTTTTTTTTTTTTTTTTTGTCACTGTAATGTTACACGAAGCGTATGTAAATTAATTCAAGGGAAAGGCTCATATAGTAATTAGATTCATCAGAGAGGTCAGTGAAAGGCTCCTTATAAACACACACACACACACACACACACACACACACACAGAACAGAGAGAGAGAGAGGTGGGGGGGTGGCTGCTATACCGACCGTCAGAGGGAAGGGCTGATAGCGTCGGGTACTACAGGCCACTCGACCCCTTGCTGGCTTCAGTGGCTCTGTTGGACATGGCACCTCTTCTTTGCTTGCTTGCTAACTTATTTACATATTTGCCTGCTTGATTATTTATTTACATATTTGCTTACTTTACTTACTTATCTAAATATTTGCCTGCTTATTTGTATATTTGTTTGCTTACTTACATGCTTTTTACATACTGTTATTTCATATGAATTTTACAAAAATGTCGTATTGAGATGTACTGAGCCATGCAAAGGTTACACAGTGAGGCAGACACAGACCGTATAGTAACAGACTTGGGCAACAGTACACCACCATCATAGCGCACCGGGCCTCAATATAATTTCACCTCTCTTACCCAGCCAGTCAACTTTTTGTCATGAATATTCAGCAGCCACATAGACTACTTCTGAAAAAATATATAGTTGTTATCTCTGACGTAACCTGTAGTGCAAGCTTAAAATGTGTAATCAGTGGACGTCAATAACTAGAGTGGTATTATTGTTTATCTTGTCGTAAATGCACCAATTCCCTTCAAAGTAATATTGACTTTAGATACCCGTTGGTGAACATTCCAGTATTTATAAGTCGTAGATAAGTAGGTAGTTGTGTATAACTTGGTGCAATTTGTCTTGGGTTGGCAGCAATATGTACATACGTGTTAACCAACCATCGTCAACAGTGTCCTAGAGAGGCAGCGCATGGAGGGTATTGGCAAGGTATAGATGGACATAGGAAGAAAAGTACATCTGTAGTTCGTGTTGGGGTGATATTTTCTGGTACTCCTGAATCCTCTTAACAGAATAGCACTAAATTAAGTAACGATGAATAATGTCTTTTTCATTTTGTCCCGTTTATATGCAGACCAATTATATCAGACAATATTCTCTAAAGACGAACTA
Source organism: Petrolisthes manimaculis (assembly GCA_034508575.1). NCBI lineage: Eukaryota > Metazoa > Arthropoda > Malacostraca > Decapoda > Porcellanidae > Petrolisthes > Petrolisthes manimaculis. The sequence goes on from JAWZYT010004759.1 coordinate 117,314, forward strand.
TATGTGTATACTCCTTGCCGTGGCCGACTCTATGTAGCATGTATCTGTAGGGCAAGGGGGAGTGGGTTGTGTCAGGGTATATAATTATCATCCAGGCACCAGTTCAGTCCTGAAGAAGGGTAGAGGGCGTTGTCGGCAGGGTACACAAATGCCAGACAAGGGTATACTGTAGGTTAGGGTAGGGTAGCGAGCCACAGTGTCAGAGTACACCTAACTCGTTCTGTCTCTGCATGTATCTGCCTATCCTTCTATCACCTCTTGTTTCCCCTCCTCTCTTTTGCCCTTATCCTTGTCCCTACCCTTGATTTTACCTCTACCCTTAATCTTACATTTACCCTTGATCTTACCTCTACCCTTGATCTACTTCTACCCTTGATTTTACCTCTACCCTTGATCTTACCTCTACCCTTGATCTTACCTCTAACCTTGCCCTTACCTTTATCCTTGCCCTTACCCTTGCCCCCTGCCCCCTCGACCCCTCTGTACCCCACCACGCCCCCCGCCTGTCGACAAGCAGCTGACGGTAATAACAGTTCTTGAGGAATATCTTGAGTGTCGATCATTCTGCTGCCTCTTGCCCTCCTCACCTCACCTCACCTCACCTCACTTCATCCAGCCAGCCAGCACTCCTCACCCACTGCTACCTCCACCCTCCTCACCTCACCTCACTTCACCTCCACCCACTTCATCTCTCTCATCCACTTCATATTCAATTTATTCGCATCATATTTAGTCTCATCATCTCTACTTCACCACCACCCTCCTCACCTCACCTCACCTCACCTTACCTGATCTAGCCCATTAAGGTAATATTATAATGTTGGTATTATTGGAGCAACTGATTACTCCTAACTATCCCCAGAAACAGACTGAAGTTGATTTGGTCTGTTTCATGGTTATACTTTGGAGGAATCAATCTCCTTCATTTTACCAAGTGTATGTTACCCGCTAAGAATAGTCTACTAATTTAATCTTAACTTGGCGATACCTATACTTATTTAAGTTGATATTAACCTGTACGCTAAGTAGTGTAAAATTTTCAGAAGTTTGTATTATAATAAAAATATATTAGATTTATAACTAGAATACTTAGTGATTTTTTGCCTTGCTTAAATTATTTATTAATATTTTTTTTTCATGCACCATCGATCACTTTAATAAAAAAATCATATAAATTTTCATAAGCACCGGTATTTTTCCATCAAATAAGTATTATATTTTGAGGTGTATATTATGATGTATCGTAAAATTTTGGTCAGTTCAAATAAGAATGAACTATTGTGCTCTTTCTCTCTCTCTTTCTTCTCGCTCTCTTTTTTTTCCCTCTCTCACGCCTCTTCCCCTTCCTTTCTCTGGTCCTGTCTTGTTTTTTCCTCTCATTCCTTCTCGTCTCCTTTGTTGCTCCGTTTATCATCGTCCCAGTTCTGTTCTTGCTTCGCTCTCTCGCTTTCTCACTCTCATTTCTCTTCCTATCGATGTGTGTTACCATTCTCTCTCTCTCTCTCTCTCTCTCTCTCTCTCTCTCTCTCTCTCTCTCTCTCTCTCTCTCTCTCTCTCTCTCTCTCTCATCTCTCTCTCTCTCTCTCTCTCTCTCTCTCTCTCTCTCTCTCTCTCTCTCTCTCTCTCTCTCTCTCTCTCTCTCTCTCTCTCTCTCTCTCACACACACACACACACACACATACACACACACACACACACACACACACACACACACACACACACACACACACACACACACACACACACACACACACACACACACACACACACACACACACACACACACACACTTACTTCTTCTCCAGCTTTCCTTCATTGTCCCCTCTCTCCCATACACTACAAAAGTACCCAAACCAACATACCCAAGCTCACACAAGCCTTCACACTCACACCAGATACACACACACAAGTACGCATGCATACCACACTGTTCCACACATCTCAGAGTCACAACACCACCACCTTCTTTAACTCAAAACCACAACCACCACTACTTTCTTTTACCCACATCCACAACTCTTCCCCCTTCTGGAATCCACACCTCCACCCCCCCTCCCCCACACAAAAAAGGATCTCCACCCACATCACACACCCACACCTTCACCCATTAATACCTGGCCGTCCCGCCCTGACCGCCCACACCCACACTGTAAATTTAAAAACAGCCACCCAGCCAGCTCCCGATCATCCCTTAAAGGCCCCTGTTGTGATGTTGTCAGATTATTGGAGGTTAAGGATTCCTTCATACATTGCCATCAAACACAGCCTACGTTTAAAATGAGCTGGTTTCGTGGAACAGTCAGGAGGAATCCGTACCCTCCAGTTAGCTTACAAGATCACACACACAGTGCCCTTATCGTATCTGAGGCAATAAGTTTTACACATTTGCTTATCGGGCCATCGTCGTCACCACCCTCTCGCAAAAATATATCGTGTCGCCGAATCCCTGTTTTTCGCCGAAGCTGCACGAGAGATTTTAGCACTTAGGAGAGGCGTGAGGTGAGAGCTGTGGTTTGAAATTCAGCGTGGTGTACGAGGTCAGATTCCATCAAATATTATTTTATTCTGATCGTTTTCCTTCAACTGTTTTCTTGATATATTTTGTATAGTAAAACTAAGGTTATATTAATTATCTTGAAAACATAGTTTCAAGGTAACAAAATTGAGATTGTGTATTGTCAGGATAATTTTACGTTGATGAACAGAAGATTTTTTTTTCTTCAAATTAGTTAGTATCCATTTTCCAGGACTCGGATATGAACTGTAGAATTGTAGATGATTAAATCCCTAGAAAATATTGCTGTCAGAGTACACAGAGTACCTGCACACCACTTACCCTATCCTCTCCTGCTCTCTTCACTGTTCCTGGCCTCGTCTCGTCTCGCCTCATGATCCGTGATTTATGGAGTCAATAAGCCATAATTAACATAATCCTCAGACATCATCCTTACCTGCTGCCGTGCCCTTCACATAATCTGGGGGAGGGGTGTTGGCTGGGAGGGCATAACGTGTTGACCCTTACACATGGGGAAAGTAAGGGTCTTTTTCCATTATTCCGGGTGTGGTTCTCATCTGCTAGGCTACCTTAACATGAGCAGCTGATGTTGATGAGTTCATCTGGAGAAAGATATTACATCCTTAGTAGAGTTGTATCAAGTGTTTATAGATATGCCCAGGCAAGGTTAAGGGGATTACTCTCTTGATGGTAAATTGAAGGTATACTAAATCCTCCATACTACACCATGAAACAAATTCCCTATTACTAACACTGAGGTTGTCTGTTTACTGACATACATTGGAGGAATCATCAGCATTCCTATTCCACCCACAAGATATTCTATACCCTTAGTAATGCTTTAGTCTTTTGATTTTTTTTTTTATACCATGAAGGCTATTACCTCCAGGACTCATATAACAAACAAGTTCATAACATTCTCGAAAAGTTATGGTAATGATATTAAAGATAGAAAGCTGGTACACAAATAACACTCTATGTCATAAAACGATTGGATTGCATGTTGTCAGACTGTTGTGTGTTGAAGAGACGTGTACTCAGCCAATCACGTCTCTCCTTACATTACTTTGCATGTACAGTCACTCTTGCTTATCTCACAGTAAAGACGTGTAATTTTTCTCTGTATGACTGAAAAAAACTCATTCAGATTATTCTATTGATGCCTCCTACACACAATATAATCCGAGTTAAAGACACACGGGGCATTGTAAGTTGCATCACATTAACCTACATTTGTGCGCCGATTTGTTTCAATTATTTTATTCATTATTTCAATTGTGAGAGAAATAATTGGAGCTCCAGGAAGACAGACTTGTTTACATTTTGACCTCAGTGTTCTCCATGCCAGGTGTCATGAGGATAGAGGGTGTCAATAAATGATCTGAACAATTTTACATGTACTATAATTTTATACGTAATCTGTTTGGATAATCTATGGCAGGGTAACTTGTATATCAGTAAATCCACACTTTGAACTATCCTTGAATTTCTACCCCAATGGGTCACAACACAAAAATAAAATTAATACACTCCTTTCCTCACTCCACTATAACCGAATCAGTAATTATTAAACCCAGTTGTGGTTTAGGAGAAAAAAAAAAAAAAAAAACTACCTAGAAAAAGCATGTATACCAAGGAGGGAAACTGGCGCCATCTCCCGTTACCGCGGTGGGATGCCGAATCATTTAAGCTTGTCCGTCAGTGATGTCTTGTTTGGTACCTGTGGGTTATTTAGCTCCTCCGTTAATCTCAGAGGGCCTGGGCGTCGCGGTGGGTAGTCCAGAGGGCATTAGTACAAACTCTCTCACCACACGGGGGGATGAAAATACTCCTATGTTTGTGTGGTTGGGAATTTTAGACTGTCTAAGTGTTATTTTATGCTTATTTATCATTAAATTAATTAACTGAATATTTTGACCACCTATATAATGGTATCCTGTTTCTATCATTAATAAATTCGGTTCTAATATAAGTAAATGGGTTCTTTTTTTCTGATTTAATGAGGTGTATCCCTGAGGCCTAAGATAGTTTGTAATACAGCATCCCGGGGGCCACGGTGAGAGGTCATCTATCGGCAGTCGGGAACATGAAGACCGCAACCCAGGCCGCGACCCATAAATGGCCAGCACGCGATGTGGCGGCCTGATCTTACCCCTGACGTTCCTCCTACCTTCCATCCTTCTCTTTACTCTCTCTCTCTCTCTCTTTCTCTCTCTCTCTCTCTCTCTCTCTCTCTCTCTCTTCCTTATATTATTTCCATTCATAGACATATATTATTTCCATTCATAGACGTATTATTTTCCCACCACCACTAACTACCTACAAAACCACCATCACCACACCACCACCACACCATCACCACCACATCACCACCACCACCACACCATCATCACCACCACATCACCACCACCACCACCATCATTTCTCCTTTGCATGTTTCCTAACCCTTACTTACACATCCATGGCTGCCTTTCACTCTCTCTCGTCCATGGATTATACAGAGGGATAAATATTTATTCAACATATCAATAAGGGTGTGATATATGGAGCTCAGGGGAATAACTAATTTCACACACACACACACACACACACACACACACACACACACACATACACACACACACACACACACACACACACACACGGCTGAACTCTCTCTCTCTCTCTCTCTCTCTCTCTCTCGTTGTTGTTGTTGTTGCCCTATGCTCGTTACATGTGTTTGCCACGGTTAGGTTGGTAGGTCAGCTAATGAGAATAACGGATCAGGTATGGTCAGGATTGGTCTAATTTGTTCGGGTTGGGTCGGATCGGGTGGATAATTTTCAAATCACATGAAATTTGACTATAGTGTGAGGAAGTACGGATATTACCCTATAACCCTACCCTACCCTACCAACACAACTCAACACAACACAACACAGCCTAGCCTAACACAACACTACCTAACACAGCCTAACACAACACAACACAACCTAACACAGCCTAACACAACACTACCTAACACAGCCTAACAACACAACACAACACAACACTACCTAACACAGCCTAACACAACACATCCCTACCCACACAACACAACCCTACCCATGCAACACATTTTAACACAATACAACCCAGCCTTACCCTATCCAACCCAACCCTCCTCAACTCAACTCAACACATCACAACTTAAGCACCCTGTGATTGTGTACGATAATTGGAGGCTTCTGATTCCTCCTGACTATACCACGAAACAAGCTCCTTCCATATAGGTGCTGCATGTGTGTTTCGTAGCAATATTGGAAGGACTCACTTACCTCTTATAATTATTCGACTACATCACAGGGTCCCTAATCACAACCCAGCTTAGCCCAACCCAACTCTACCCAACCCGACATAGCCTTTCCCCTGAGTCTCTAATTACTGCCAGTCGGAGTCCAGGTAAAAACTCCCGTGGTTAAGATATCAACGTCCAAGACACAGGAAATTAATGCAGGTTTCATTGTATTAATTTGGACACAGCGGGGGGGAAGTTGGGGTGGGTGGGTGGGAAGGTGGAAGTGTGTGGGGAAGGGGTCACCAGTCATTCAGTCAGTCAGTCACTCGCACAGTCAGAGAGTCATTTTGTTATTCAGCCATTTAATTTTAGTCAGGTATTCTATTATTCAGGCTCTAACTATATGGTCACCGAACGTCGTAAAACACCCTCGCTGGTGTACCATAACAGCTGCAGTATTTGAGATTTACCCTCACTTCCCTCCCTCTGTGGATGGGTGCCAGTTCGGAAATCGTGACTGTGTGCGTGTGCGTGTGCGTGTGCGTGCTTGTGCGACTAGCAGTTGACCTGGGCCACAATAACGGGCTTAAAGAAGCCTACGTTCGGTGTAGGGACAATAAAAAAAAAGATTCTCTATATATTAACATTGTGAAAAAGTACTTGCTTTCTCAATATTCTTTTGGTTTATCAATAATATGTTAATGCCAAAGAATTAGAATTAAAGAAATAATTGCAAGTTAAAAAAAAAAAAAAAATTAATCTGCAAGCATGGTCAGACGTCCAGCTGTACAGTAAGAAGAGAAAGTTGTGTCTTGTACCGTCAGAAGTCAGTATAATATTTTGAAATTCTAGGGAATTATTGGTTAACTTTTAAACAATCAAACATAGCTCTCGTGGAAACTTTTTAATGTGAGTCGAATCTGTATTATAATTGTGTGTTCATTCTTCCCGAGTATATTTGAAGGCGTCAGCAACAGTCACCAACACCTGTTCATCTCCTATTATTATTATTATTATCATCATCATAAAGCGTTGTTTGCGGTTCAGTGACCCTCGTACAGTCAGTCGGCATACCGGTACATTAACTTTATCTAACACAGTTACTCCGAGTCATTCCGTGTTCAGATGCTCACACCGCTTGTTGTTGTGACGGAGAAGAGAAAAAAATCAATTAGAGAGAAGGCAAAACAGGGCGAGTGTGGCTGTGACGGGAGGCGGCCCTGCAGGAGTACATTCCTCCACTTGATATAGGAGACCACTTCCAATACAATATTATTTTGTATGCCACTACTGCACCACACTTTTTGTTAGTCATATATTCCGACTCAGACTGAAATAATCCTTTAGGTGCACATACCGTTTGTACTTACTGCATGGTTATGTAAATCTGCACACACTACACACTCATACACAAGACACAAGCACGAGTATATATAGGCTACACACTTGTCTTATTGCATACAGTTTGGTAAAATTTTGAAGACACATATAATACAGTACATCCCAAGACAGTGGAATTCCACCTTCAAAATGTTCAGTGCCAGGTGAGATTCATTGGTATAACTTCCTTCCTCCATCGTTGGCAGGCCGGGTACTCGCATATTTAAGCCATATCTCTCCCTCCACTCCCATCACCCCTCATCCATATGCACCGTCTCCCATCCATCAAGGCATCGACCCCACACCAGACAATCGATTCAGCCCTCCTTGTGAGTTAATTTAAATCTCAGGCCCATTCTTTTGCCGTGACGTCGCGGCGGTATAGTATTGAACTTACAGATCTCAGCGAAGCCAGTGCCGCCTCGTGCCTGGTAACAGATCCTGAACCCGCAACACTTCCCCATCAAATCAATACAGCTGTTCATATCAACATTGAAGGGGATAAATATTTTGTGTGAATTGGAAGGCTACTAATTCTTCATAGCTATGCCAAAAGACAGACGGCTTTAGTACAGGAAAAGGGGATATGTTTTCTTGCTTGGTACAGACACTGCAACCTTAACCTTTAATAACTGCAGCATTTTCCTCTGATATTGTACCAAAATCGTCTGACGTTAGTCCCGACCTACAACCATAATCGTAAGTCATGTTCCTTGTAAACACGTAAACCTTTCATCCTCTCTGGCTTCAAATATCTGATGGAATTAAATTGCGTACACAAGTGGAGATAATTTTTTTACTATAGTTTATTATTGTGCCCCTCAGACGTACACAAACTTATCTTTACACGATATGATTGTTTTGTAATTTTTTTAACAATTGACGCAAGTAAATACAGTTAAAGTAAAGTAAACTCTTGTTTGTGTGTGTGTGTTGATAGTTTCCACCATTATTTTGCAAGCACTGTATTTTGCATTCACTACAAAGACCCACATGGCCTCAGAGTAAGAGAGACATAAGGAGCACTTCAGGTGATTAGGCTATACGCCCCTCCTTTTTGAAAAACTTCAATTAAGGCAACTGTGTGCTTTAGGTGGATTGGAAGGCTTCTGGTTCCTCCAAGGTGTTCCAGGAAACAGACTACCACAGTATATGACTAGGGTACCTGTTTTGTTGGATCCTTCAGAGGTCCACGTCGACTCCACTTTGCCCACAACAATCGACGCCCCTTAAGGTCAGTGTGAGTCAGTTCCTTAAAGGTTACGATCGCCTTCCTGGGAGAGTAATTTGCCAAAGGCGTCACCTGCCCGGGGATTGTGCCAGGCAGGGGAGGCACCACTAGATTCTAATCGCTCAAATTTATTATTCCTGCATAATTCAAAGCTCATCAAGTGATGGTCCAACTAATACTCAGCGAGGGAGGGATGTGTGTGTGATTCCCTGATGGCTATTGATGATAAAGATTCTAGTATTATCAAACCTATGTTCTTTATTGATTAAGTCCCGTTGGGGGGTATGTATTGCCTGTAAAGATGTGGCCAATCCATTAAGTATGTGAACGCCCCTTTGAACAAGAGCCACTCCGCTTCCTCTCTTCCACTGTCCCTTCATTCCTTCGTTTACCTTCGTCCTTATTGTCCCCTCATCTCTTTTTCCTTTTCTTTTATGGTACAAGGTTATTCTGGTGTAACCCAACCTTTTTTTTTTCACATTTCATTCATTCATTTATTCATATAGTCTTTCATTAATTCATTCATTAAATATTCATACACTGTACAATCTACACTCTTAATTAATTAACCGGTAGGACGACTCTCTGATCACAGCCAATCTGATCAATGTTTGCGCTTCATTGTACTCTTATTGTTTACACAAAATGAGACTTGAACTGAAGTAGAGGGAAATGTATCGTGTAGCAGATGGATGTACCGTACTGGGAATCATTATTAACTCTTTCACTGGGAGCTGCCCTGAAGGTGCTTCGATTATTGGCTTATTAAGGCTTCCCAAATAAGTTGCAATCTGCTCGTTCTCTTCTAAATCATTTTCTCCCTGCATGACGTATGAGGGAGAGAGAGGGAGGGAGGTGGAGAGAGGCGTGGGCGAGGGAAGGGAAGGGGTCTGAGGGCGTGGGTGGAGGACGACGTATATGGGCGTGGAGAGGGGGCATGGGTGAGGAGACAGGTCATGGGCGTGGCAAGCAAGGTGAGGTGAATGTATGAAGAAAGGATGGGGTCGTGGGTAGCAAGCCAAGAAGGTAGTGTGCTGGAGGGAAGGAGAGACGAGTGCATGTGAAGGAGAGGGAAGGGAGGGAGGTAGGGTAGAGAGGAGCAGGAGGAGAGGGAGGAAGAGGTGGAGATGGAAGAGGAGGAGGAGTAGGAAGAGGAAAAGGAGGAGAGGGGGAAGTAGGAAATAAGATACAAGAGGGATATGACTGCTTGAGTGCATGGAGGCAAAGTTTGGATCATGATTATAACACACGGAATATATTATATATCATCTATAACTAAGGTATGGAAGGGTGGCGGGAGGGACACGACATCTCCTTGTATGCTCACTTATTTCAGCCACCTGTCTTTGCATCCATCTATATAACGTCTTGTGTATCAAAATATTTATCCATCTGTTTATCTATTCGTCCATCTACATTTATCAGTCCATTTATTCATTTATCTATCCACCTATCACTTAATAAATCTTTCCTACCTGCCTATGTATCGTGTTGTAAATCTTTACGTATCAATTCCTATACAAAATGCACTATAATATGCCATAAATTTAACCGTATAGAGAGGGAAATGGTCTATGCTTCAATAACAACAACAACCACCACCATACCAACAGAGGTGAGTGACAGCGCCGCCCTGGTGGTCATACAAATAAGTGACTCGTCAGGGTAAACAGACTGGGATCAGGTTACAAGGGAGTGCCACCTCAGCCCAACCTATGATGATAATATTGTTGATCATGAGTGCATAATATTTTCCTAAGTAGAGGGGTGTGTGTTTGGCAAGTAGGGTG